>JAANYP010006805.1:75000-120100 GCA_020465985.1 Centrapalus pauciflorus | reverse complement strand
AAATTTTATATTAACAAAAGTACAAAAGCATGCAGAAAAGGTGATAATGATAATTTCGGATATATATATATATATATATATATATATATATATATATATATATATATATATATATATATATATATATATATATATATATATATATACACTTAGAAAAATTTTCTAGAATGTTAAACTCGATTCAAGTGTGAATCGAGTTTGTTGCAATGTCAATCGAGATTTATATAATTATATTCGAGTTTCATGCCTTTGACATTCGAGTTTCAGGCATTTGTTATCCGAGTTTTATGCCTCTTTAATCGAGTTTCTTTGTTTAATTATTCGAGTTTAATCTTTTCTTTATTCGAGTTTTATGTACTATCATTCGAGATTAATCCTTTCTTTATTCGAGTTTCATCAAAGTACTATTCGAGTTTATGCCTTTACTAGTCGAGTTTCATCACATCATTATTCGAGTTTCTGCTCACATGATTCGAGTTTCATGTAATATCATTCGAGTTTATTGTTATATAATTCGAGATTCATAAAAACTTCATTCGAGTTTATTACTTCATTATTCGAGTTTCATATTAGTTTAATTTTCGAGTTTCATACCTTATATTTCTAGGCCAGGTGTTACAGTCTCCCCCCGTTGAAGGAATTTCGTCCCGAAATTAGCTCGTGTTCTCCTCTGCTTGGACTTTTGAGAACAGCTGGGGGTACTTCTCTCGGAATTGATCTTCGCGTTCCCAAGTAAACTCAGGACCTCGTTTAGAATTCCACCGGACCTTTATTATTGGAATTTGACTGTGTTTGAGCTTCTTGACTTCTCGGTCCATTATTTCCACCGGTTGCTCAGTGAAATTCAATCTATCGTCTATCTCCAGCTCGTCCATGGGTATCACGAGTGATTCATCAGTCAGACATTTCTTAAGGTTGGAGACGTGGAAGGTATTATGAACGTTACTAAGCTCTGGGGGTAGATCGAGTCGGTAAGCTACCGGGCCAATTCTTTTGGTGATTTTGAATGGTCCGATATAACGAGGATTGAGTTTCCCTCGTTTTCCAAAACGAATTACGCCTTTCCAAGGCGAGACTTTCAGCATTACTTGATCTCCCTCTTGGAATTCCAAATCCTTCCGTCGGACGTCTGCATAACTCTTTTGTCGATCCCGCGCAATCTTCAATCGGTTCCGAATCTGGGCTATTTTCTCTGTAGTTTCCAGGATGATCTCAGGTCCAGTAATCTGACTATCCCCTACTTCAGCCCAACAAAGAGGTGATCGACACTTTCGTCCATAGAGTGCTTCGAATGGGGCGGTCTTAATGCTCGAGTGATAACTGTTGTTATAAGAAAACTCAACTAATGGCAGGTGTCTGTCCCAACTTTTTCCGAAGTCGATGACACATGCCCTTAGCATATCTTCTAATGTCTGAATCGTTCTTTCACTCTGACCGTCCGTTTGCGGGTGATAGGCTGTACTCATATCCAGACGCGTTCCTAGAGCTTCTTGCAATGATTGCCAAAATCGTGACGTAAATCTGCTGTCTCTGTCTGATATAATGGATACTGGCACCCCATGCCTTGAGACGACCTCCTTAAGATAGATTAGTGTTAGCTTATCCATCTTGTCAGTCTCCTTGATTGGCAGGAAGTGCGCGGTCTTGGTCAGTCGATCCACGATCACCCAGATGGTGTCATAACCTCCAGAAGTCTTTGGCAACTTAGTGATAAAATCCATGGTGATATTTTCCCACTTCCATTGGGGTATCTCTGGCTGGACTAGCAATCCTGATGGCCTTTGATGCTCAGCCTTAACTTTTAAACATGTTAAGCACTTGCTGACGTAAGTAGCAATATCAGCCTTCATGTTTGGCCACCAGTATGAACCCTTCAAATCGTGATACATCTTGTCCGACCCTGGATGAACAGCATATCTTGTTTTGTGCCCTTCATCCATGACCAGTTTCCTTATGCCTCCAAACTTTGGTAACCAAATTCTGCCCATGAAGTATCGGCATCCGTCTGACTTAATTTCAAACTGCTTATCCATGCCTCTCAATGCTTCATTCAGCAGATTATCCTCCTTGACTGCCTCTTCTTGTGCCTCTCGAACTTGAGAGTTTAGGTTTGACTGTATGGTCATTACCAATGCTCGGACTCTCAATGGCTTAACCCGCTCCTTTCGGCTTAGGGCGTCAGCTACGACATTTGCTTTTCCTGGATGGTAGCGAATCTCGCAGTCATAATCGCTAAGAAGTTCCACCCAACGTCGTTGCCTCATATTTAATTCTTTCTGATTCAGAATATGCTGGAGGCTTTTATGGTCCGTGAACACCGTGCACTTGGTTCCATACAAATAGTGCCTCCATATTTTGAGAGCAAACACCACTGCTCCCAGTTCTAAGTCATGAGTCGTATAGTTTACCTCGT
Source organism: Centrapalus pauciflorus (assembly GCA_020465985.1). NCBI lineage: Eukaryota > Viridiplantae > Streptophyta > Magnoliopsida > Asterales > Asteraceae > Centrapalus > Centrapalus pauciflorus. Next base: position 117,687 of record JAANYP010006805.1, on the reverse strand, counting down.
GAATCTTGAGCTGTCGGGATGCATAAGCGATGACCTTGTCCCTTTGCATGAGCACACAACCTAATCCGTTGTGCGAGGCATCACAGTAGACTACAAAATTTTCAGTCCCTTCGGGTAGGGACAGAATTGGTGCACTACACAACCTTTGCTTGAGCAGCTGAAACGCCTTTTCCTGTTCTTCACCCCAGACGTATTTCACATCCTTACGGGTCAACTCTGTTAGGGAACCTGCTATCTTCGAGAAGTTCTCAATGAATCGCCTATAATAACCGGCAAGTCCTAGGAATTGGCGGACTTCTGTGGGGGTTCTAGGGATTGCCCAGTTCTTTATGGCTTCGATCTTTGATGGGTCGACCTGAATTCCCTGACTGTTGATCACATGCCCAAGGAATTTTACTTCTCGCAACCAAAATTCGCACTTTGAAAATTTGGCGTATAGCTGCTCTTTCTCTAACAACTCCAAGATCAACTTGAGGTGTTGCTCATGCTCTTCTTTACTTCGGGAATAGATGAGGATATCGTCTATGAACACTATTACAAATTTATCCAGATATGGTTTACACACCCGATTCATGAGGTCCATAAATACGGCTGGTGCGTTGGTTAAACCGAATGGCATCACCTGGAATTCGTAATGTCCATAACGAGTTCTAAATGCCGTCTTGGGGATATCTTCTTCCCGAACTTTTACTTGATGATAACCGGAGCGCAGATCAATCTTTGAGTAGAAGCTAGATCCCTGAAGTTGGTCGAACAGGTCATCAATCCTAGGGAGGGGGTAGCGGTTCTTTACCGTTAACTTGTTTAGTTCTCGGTAGTCTATGCACATTCGGAAGGATCCGTCTTTCTTTTTAACGAACAAAACAGGAGCTCCCCAAGGTGAGGAACTTGGTCGAATGAATCCTTTATCCATCAATTCCTGTAATTGACTGGACAATTCTTGCATTTCAGAAGGTGCGAGTCTATATGGGGCTCTTGCGATCGGTGCAGCTCCTGGCACTAAGTCGATTTGAAATTCTACTTGCCTAGCCGGGGGAAGCCCAGGCAAGTCTTCCGGAAATACCTTCGGGTAGTCCCGTACTACTGGAATATCCTCAAGTCGTTTTTCCTTCGACTCTTTTTCTACGATCTGGACCAACACTGCATGGCAACCCTTCCTAAGACATTTTAATGTTCTTAGGCCGGATATGACATTCAATTGTCGGTTCTTCTTTTCCCCTTGGACCGTGAGGACTTTCTTCTTACTGAGTGGTATTCGCACCACTTTCTTTCCACACAAAATCTCAGCCTGGTTATGCGACAACCAGTCCATACCAATCACCACATCGAAACTTCCGAGTTCTATAGGCATTAAGTCTATCTTAAAGGAGTGATCTGCTAGCTTTAATGTGCATTCCTTAATGATACTATTTGCCTTTATTATTTTGCCATCTGCAAGTTCTATTGTATAGGAGTTGTCTAAGGGAAAAGTAGAAACATTCAACTGCTGGCTAAACTTATCAGATATAAAGCTCCTATCAGCCCCAGTATCAAAGAGTACGTATGCGTAAATATCGTTTAGGAGATACGTACCAGACACCACGTGAGGGTCCTGACGAGCGTCTCCTGCTCCCAACACAAATGCTCTCCCCTGAGCTCTCCCTTCGTTCCTCAATCTTGGACACTCGTTCCTGAGGTGTCCCGTTGCACCACACTCGTAACAGCTTCTCGGGTTGCTACCACTGGCACCCGGGGCTCCGGATCTACAGTCTTTGGTCATATGGCCCAAACGTTTGCAGTTTCCGCATTGGGTTGGACAGGGGCCAGGGTTGTGGTGGAAGGTGCATTTGGTGCAAAAAGGCTTAGTACCGGTATAGCTTCTCCTTGACTCAACTCCTGCTACATAGGCTTTAATGGTCTCGGGTTTCTTGAACTGTGAACCCGTGTTCTTCCCGGTCTTTTCCTCCCACTTTCTCTTGTGTTCCCCGGCTCTGGCTTCGTTCCTCCGGGATACTTGGTCCATAAGATTGTTGGCCATTCTGATGGCGTCCTGTATGGTGGATGGGTTGGAGGCGGTAACGTTCCCTTGTATTTGAGGAGCGAGTCCCCAAATATAGCGTTCAACTTTCTTGTATTCCGGAGTTACCATCTGCGGACATAGGATACTTAGTTCATGGAATCGGTTGGTATATCCTGCAACGTCCGTCCCTTTCATTGATAGATTCCAGAATTCTGATTCCATTTTCTGGAGTTCGTTTCTTGGGCAGTATTCATCCGTCATCATCTGTTTTAGTGTGGCCCACGTAAGCTGGTAGGCTTCGTCAATGCCTACTGACTGGACGTAGGAATTCCACCATGTGAGCGCGCTATCTTGCAAGGTGTGAGTAGCAAATTTCACCTTGTCTCCTTCCGCGCATCCGCTGACACGATATACGGATTCTAGCTTTTCAAACCAACGGATTAAACCGACTGCTCCTTCAGTTCCATTAAAATACCGGGGCTTGCAACTTAAAAACCCTTTGATCCCGCAACCTTTCGCGTGAGTTTCAGTTCCTCCTGTGGTGCGACTGGCACCACCATCCCCATTGGTTGTGCTATTTCGGTTTGCCTCGTAGGTAGCTATGGCGGCAGCCACCCTTTGGGCAACAAGCTCTTCAATGTCAGCTGTATTCATGGCTCGTTTTGGCGGCATTATCTTGAAGTTTAAAGAAAATCATAGTGTAAGAAGTTGAATCTTAAAGATGTGGCACAATACTATTATCATCAAGCACAATCACATAAATATTTGAGAATTTTCATTAATCGCTCGAAATTTTTCTTACATAGGGGGCGGGTTATTACCCGAAATTTTTATCCTATGCTATTATATAATATTTTCCTACTAATACAAAGGAAATGCAAAAGTACTAGGTGTGGGAGTGATCAGGGGTCTCTCCCTTTTCCATCGTACTGAGGCGCTGCGTCAACTCCTCGATCCGGGCTTGGCTCTCGGCTAGTTGCTGCCGGAGCTCATTCAGTCCGTCCTGCTGTATAGCAAGGGCGTGCTGATTGGCCCAATATATGTTGGAGTTTTGCAACTCCTCCCGCTCTAAACGAGCGGTCATCTCCCCGATGTCCAGGTTAAGTGACCGGATCTGGTGGTCATGCCTGGTAGATCTTGCGATCAGAAGAGGTATGGTCTGATCGGCAGGCTCTTGAGTGAGCGGTGAGACAGGTGCGGAGGATGGTCCTCCGATCTCGAAGTTTGGAGGAACTCCCTCCATTTGCCTCCACTCGCGGAGGGTCTCCGGTATCCAAGTCCATCTTCGGGCGTCTACCCGTCGGTGTGGTGTCGGGGGATTGGGTTGGGGAGTCGGAACAGGAATAGACTCCCTTCTCGGCATGATTACCCGCTTCCGGGGTGTGTACAACATCTTTGGGCCGTTAGGATAAGGTCTATACGGCTTATAGGATGGTTCGGCCGGGTGATACGGGACGCGAGCAGGGGCCGCCGGTGGTGAAGGATCCTCTTCCTCCATCGATTCTTCTTCGGACTCTTCCATCGGATCTTCCGACGGGTCCTCCTCCTCCGAGGTTTCTTCTTCTGGGAAGACTTCCGTGGCCGTGGGACTTGCGGGAGTGTATTCCTCCTCAGAGTCCGACAAGATGATAATTTCTGGATGGCTCATGGTTTCTGCTAATAAGGTTCATTTGTAATCTTTTAGTTAGTTACAAAAATATTCTTAAAATCAGAAATTTTTACGTGCAGTTATAGTCTAGGATACTAATGCAACCTAGTTCACTATAACTATGGCTTTGATACCAATCTGTCACACCCTGCTACCCCGGTTGGCAGCGAGGCGTGACGAGTGCGGAAGCGTAACCATAATTATAACGAACGACCACTATATGGACGTTTTCGAAAAATATTACATCGAATAAATTTAAACTGTAATAATGTTTTACAAAATGAAAGAAATGAAGTTCGCATAATACAGAGATTTTAATACATAATTAATGCGTCCAAAAATAATGCAATCAAATCTCCGTTAGTTTCGAAATATGCATGCGACTCCATGAAATGCGGAAGCTTGAAGTTGGTGTTTTCGAAGGCGCACTTGCCTTAATTACCTGAAAATACATGCTAAAATACGTCAACAAAAATTGTTGGTGAGTTCATAGGTTTACACGAAAAGACCAGTTGTATGGACTTTATCAAATACGTTGAATTTATAAAAAATCATAAATTCCATGAGATGTATTACGTAAACCATCATGTTACCGAAGCTTAATTAGAATGAGTTTTGCCCCGAGCAGTATTCCCATACGTAATACCGTGAGTTGAATATATATGCACCCGCTGTTAGCTAAACCACTAACCCGAGTGGGGGACATGACTCCCAATAGATCTATTCACAATATATTCGCGCTTGCAAACAAATGCAACTAACGATTTCATGATATAAGGGCGGAGATTCTCATACGTAATACATAATAGAATCGAGAAGTTTTCGTGTCCATATAAAAACGAAGCATGTATTTCATCCCAAAACATAATAATGTGAAAAATGGGACTATGAAGACTCACCTTGTTGGTTTTTGATGATGATGTTTTTGGATCTGTGTAAGCACTTGTTCGGATGGTCGAGAATCGTCCTAATATTTTTACGAGTTCGGGTCAATATCTTTATAATACGTGTTGGAGTACTTCGTAATCGTTTTTATGTGATTATGATGTACGAATAATTTTTTTGTGGGATTTTATATGTGCATTTTCGATTTATGGATATTTATTTCCAAAATGGTTTGCATGCATGCATACTTACGTATATGTATGTATAAATATATATATATATATATATACGAAAATGCATACATATATATGTGAGCATGTGCATCATAAAAAAAGATATTCATTTATTTTGCATGGAACATTTTCACGAGTATTATGAAAAATCGAGTTGTAAATGAAAAATATTATATTTTAGTAAATGCATTTAATTTTTCATGTTTTATGAATAAAGTAAATAAGAAAACTTACAAAATTTGAAGAACACTTGAAATCTTTATAGCTGGCCGGTTTTGCTTTGAGAGGGTTTGTAAGTTGGTGTGTTTTTAATGAAGTGGGTTTTGTCTTCTATTTATAGAAGAAAAATTCGGTTATTAAAAAAAATGATAAATTAATTTAATTTCTACTGAAATGATGAAAAGAAAAGCAAATCGGTGGAGTGTTGGACAAAAAGGTGTGGCCGATTTTTATCATTTCATGTTGCATGTTGTTTAATATTAAAATAATACAATAGTACAACCTAGTTGTCCTTTAAAGGACAACTTACTTTTTAGAGTGATAAGTAGCATGGGTTTTCAAATTTTATATTAACAAAAGTACAAAAGCATGCAGAAAAGGTGATAATGATAATTTCGGATATATATATATATATATATATATATATATATATATATATATATATATATATATATATATATATATATATATATATATATATATATACACTTAGAAAAATTTTCTAGAATGTTAAACTCGATTCAAGTGTGAATCGAGTTTGTTGCAATGTCAATCGAGATTTATATAATTATATTCGAGTTTCATGCCTTTGACATTCGAGTTTCAGGCATTTGTTATCCGAGTTTTATGCCTCTTTAATCGAGTTTCTTTGTTTAATTATTCGAGTTTAATCTTTTCTTTATTCGAGTTTTATGTACTATCATTCGAGATTAATCCTTTCTTTATTCGAGTTTCATCAAAGTACTATTCGAGTTTATGCCTTTACTAGTCGAGTTTCATCACATCATTATTCGAGTTTCTGCTCACATGATTCGAGTTTCATGTAATATCATTCGAGTTTATTGTTATATAATTCGAGATTCATAAAAACTTCATTCGAGTTTATTACTTCATTATTCGAGTTTCATATTAGTTTAATTTTCGAGTTTCATACCTTATATTTTTAGGCCAGTTGTTACACTATGACTTTTATTAACTTAAATTCATGATTATATACTGAAATTTTGAACATGCAACATAAAATTTCATGCTAAAATTCCTAAGTTTCGGTTTCTCACTAAAACCGAACCAATCTTATAAGATTTCGAATTTTAAAAGGGTTATTACCTTGATTTCTTTGTAGTTTCTTGTGTTAGATGCTTGTGGTAACTTCTCTTGCATTAAATCTTCAATCAATTGCATGAATTATTGATCTTTTTGATGAAATGGTAAAGAAGCCGTGGATGTTGTAGAGAGAAAAGGAGAGAATTTGATTTCTCTTTAAGTGTGTTAAATGGCATTTAAAAGTCATTCTTCAAGATTATATATTTAACTTAATTGTATATTTGCAATTTAACCCCCTATACTTTTGTATTTTATCTCTCTTTTAGCTTTTTGATCATCTAAATAATTTAAAACAATTATATAATTTAATTAAATAAATTCATTACTTAATTAAATTATAAATCAAATAATGTAATAAAATTACATTATTAGCTTAAGATCAGATATTATGTATTTGGTCAAAAGTTAGGTTGTTACAGATTATGATGATGTCTTTGCTCCAGTGGCAAGAATTGAAGCCATCAGACTGTTCCTAGCCTATGCAAGCTTCAAAGGGTTTAAAGTGTATCAAATGGATGTGAAGTCTGCTTTCCTATATGGCACAATTGAAGAAGATGTCTATGTGTGTCAACCTCCTGGATTTGAGGACTACAAGTATCCAGACAGAGTCTACAAATTAGACAAAGCCCTCTATGGACTCCACCAAGCCCCTAGAGCATGGTATGACACTCTGTCATCATACCTTCTACAGAATGGATTCAAGAGAGGTACACTGGACAAAACTTTGTTCACAAAGTCCATCAAATCTGAGATTCTGCTTGTTCATATATACGTTGATGATATTATCTTTGGGTCTACCAATGACAGTCTGTGCAAAGAATTTGAAGCATTGATGCACAAAAAGTTTCAAATGAGTTCAATGGGGGAACTCACCTTCTTTCTAGGATTGCAGGTCAAGCAGAAGCCTACTGGATTTTTTATAAGTCAATCAAAGTATGTTAAAGACATACTGGAAAAGTTTGGTTACAAAGATACCAAAGTTGCTAGTACTCCAATGGACACCCACAAGCAGCTTGATGCAGACAAAGATGGAGTTGATGTGGACATTGACCTATACAGATCCTTGATAGGATCACTTATGTATCTCACATCTTCTAGACCTGATATAATGTTTGCTGTTTGTGTTTGTGCCAGGTTTCAATGTGCTCCAAAGGACTCACATCTGTTTGCTGTTAAGAGAATCTTTAGATATCTCAAAGGGCAACCACATTTGGGCCTCTGGTATCCTAAAGACTCTCCTCTTGAACTAACAGCCTATTCTGACAGTGATTATGGAGGATGGAACATTGACAGAAAGTCCACAACTGGTGGATGTCAGTATCTAGGAGCAAGATTGGTCTCTTGGCAGTGTAAAAAGCAAACAACTGTTTCCACCTCATCCACAGAAGCAGAATATGTAGCAGCTGCAAGCTGTTGTTCCCAAGTGATGTGGATTCAAAATCAACTGAGAGACTATGGTATGAATTTCCTAGCCACTCCTATTTACATTGACAACTCCAGTGCAATTAGCATTGTACAAAATTCAGTGAAATTTCCCAAAACTAAGCATATTGACATCAGATTTCATTTCATAAGGGACTGTAATGAGAAGAAATTAATCCAAGTTACCAAAATTCATACTGATGATTAGTTAGCTGATCTATTTACAAAACCATTTGATGTAGGAAGATTCACCTTCCTAGTATCAAATATTGGTATGGTTAATATGGATTAATTTATTTTTCATCATTCTTTCTTATTTTATGAAAAATATATCTATTTCATATGCTTGTTTAAGGGGGAGCCACTATTTCATTTGAATATGCTTACTTTTCAACTAACAGCTTGAGTCTTTTCTCAAGCTGCTAGTTCATTTTCTCGGACTGCTAGTTGTTTCACTTGATCTGTCAAAGTGTGCAGGGTATTTTGGTAACTTTCATAAGTGTGTGCGCGGGATTAGATATTTTCGAAACTTTTAAAGGTCCCAGTTTCGTTCAATTGTAACTACCAGTTGCAAAATATCTTTCACGACCTTTCTTTTCTCTCTGAGCGATTCCCACACACATCTCTGAAACCCTAAATCACCGATTGATTGTCAATGGAGTTTGTCAAAGAACATAACTGTCTTCCCTATTTTCTCAAACACGCTGACCTTCAACCATTCCACGACATGATGGACTTCCTTCGAAGTTTCCACATTCATCATGCTCTTACCATAAACCCCACAATATACATATCACATATAGAGCAATTTTGGAAACATGCCTTTGTTCAAACCATCAATGAAGTCACTTCTTTGACGTCCAAGATTGATGGAACCACTATCACCATCACTGAGGATCTCATACGCTAACACTTGCATCTTCAAGATGCCACAGGTATAACCGATTTGTCTCTTACTGCCATAAATGAAGGCCTTTTTGCTATAGGGTATAGAGGCCCTACTGATTCTTATACTGTCTTTAAAACTCATTTTGCCCCTAAGTGGAAATATCTTGTACATATTATACAGCAATGCATAAGCCCTAAAAGAACTGGTTGGTCAGAATTTTCCTCAAACATAGCCACTGCCTTAGTGTGTTTATCTACAGGCCAACAGTTTCTAATATGATTTTTCAGGGAATGTTAAGGCATCATGCCCTAAAACATGGGAAATTTTTTATGTATCCTAGATTTTTGGCTGAAATTATTGCAAGAACTTGCAGTAATTTCAATGTACATAAAAGGATTCATGTTTCCCATAGGCACTCTTTACCAACAATAAAACGTCTTCTAAAAACAAGTGCCAGTTTTTGAGTGTTGATGTCCCATTGCCCTCTGCAATGTTGGGCATCAATCCACTAAACAGAGGAGAGGGTCCTGAGCAGGCGCAGCCTAACATCACTGCTTCACCCCCAGGACCCCAACCCACTCCTCATGATACAAATAATCCCTCTGATCCTTCTGTAAATCCCTCATCCCCACTTATATTATACAAAAGAAAAAGGGTTTCAGGAGCTCCTTCCTCCGCAGCCCAAATACAAGAGCCAAATGTCTCTGTGCAGGAGGACACTCCTGCACAGAATATCCAAAGGGCACCCACTGAGGACTCTCCCATCCTCAATTTGGAGGTGGACATCTCAACAGAATATGTCCATATGGGTATTGTGGCTGACACTATTGTTGTTTCTGCACAAGAGGCACAGGACAGTGTCAACATACTTAAGACCACACCCATGGCAACAGAGGGTGTGCAAGCACCTTCTGGAAGTCCCCAGAACCAAGAAAAGAGGGGCCCAGAATCTTCAACTTCTGGAATTCCTGCCAGTGATAGATCACAAACACCACACTCTTTTGCTGATCTTGAGGCTAGTCTGCAACTTATGATATTAACGGATCCTCAGCTGAAACCTGTTGTGGAAGTATTTGAATATTACCAGTCTCTTATTGCTACACGGGGGGCACAAATCAGATCACTTCAACAGATAGTATCAGCTCAGAATCAAAGAATGGATTACTTCCATAAAGGGTTCACCCTCTGTGGAAATAAGATCATTCAACTTGAGAAGATGATTCGAACCCTAATGGCAAAGGTTGTCGGTCCTCCTGACCAAACCAATGCATCCAAAAAGGGGGAGAATCAGGAGATCCCTAGTTCATTCCAAGCAGCTCCAGCTCCTACTCCAACAGTCCAAGATTCTAGGCTAACAGTCCCAACAGCTACTCAAGCTGTTAGCCTAGAAACTCAAGCTACTCCTATAAGAACAACAGGAGTTGTTATCCGAGAAGGCAGTCAAGCTCCTGTCAGTACAGTCCAAGCTACAACCTCCGCAACTAAGGATAAGGGCAAGGACATCCTCATAGAATCTCCAAAGCTCAAATTTTCATCCAGAGATGCCCAAGTTGCTCATGATGCTGAATTTGCCAGACAGTTAGCAGAGGAACAAGATGAAATTCTGGACAAGCAAACCCATGCTCCAATGCAAGATGATGAAACCCTAGGTGATTACCTAAGAGGGTTTGTGGTTAAACAGAATGAGAGGAAAAGAAAAATGCCAACAGGGCATTCAAAGGCTGAGCATAGAAGATTTTTGATCAATTTTGCCTATTCAGCTGGAATTCCAAAGAAGATGGCTCAGTCCATGAATACAGAGAGGCTGCAAGAAATTCATGATAAAGAAATGGAAAAACGAAAAACAGCTAAAGTCTCCCATCAAGTCCAAAGCCAACAGGAATCAAGTAAAGCTGGTGCCAGTAATCCAGATCCATCTGTTCAAGCTGTTGCTACTAATCCACAATCAGAAGCAATCTCTCAAGCAAAGCTTGATCAGGTAAAAAGGGTGCTGTTTGAACATCAGCTTCAGAAAGTGATGGAGATTGAAAAGACCCTAGACCAGCATGACTTCTCAAAAGCTCTTATTACATACTGGTATGCTAAGCCAATAGATAACATTGACTTTAGATTTCATTTTGTAGTAAGAAGAGAAGCTGGTCCTGAGGAAGAATATAAGAGTTTAATGCACATTGTTCAAGGGATGACCAGGGATGAGCTTACCAGAATGCATCATGTTGGATCTGTGACTCAAGTCAGGTCCTCACTTCCACAGGTCAAGCAGGCTATAAAAGATCTAAAAAGCATTTTTGATCCAGAGTCAATAAGAAAAGATATAGAAGATGCCAAGGAGATGAAGATTGCACAGGTTGATCTGTATGTAAAATCAAAGACATACAGACTCAAATTTGCAAATGGATCCAGCATGTACTTCAATTTTGAATTTTATGATCTTCCAAAGACATGGTTAGTACAGATGATATCAGTGAGGATATATTGTGATAGAGAAGATCTGAAAAGAGAATTTTTGAAGGCAGTTAATCAGAAACTTTCAAAATTGTAAGTTTTTGGATGCCTTAGTTTGCAGATAACAGTTTTACTTTGTTTTATTTCCTTATTTGTATAAAAACTTAAAGTCTTGTGTAAAGAATTTAAGTTAGGGGGAGATTGTTAGGAAATATTCTAAGTATGTCAAGCTGTTAGTTAGATTTCTCAAACTGTTAGTAGATATTCTGTGTAAGTACAAAGTTCAAGCTGTTAGTTGAAAAAGTCCGAGCTGTCAGTTCAAAAGTTCAAGCTGCCAGTGTTCAAACTCAAGCTGCTCAACAGATAAACTTCAAGCTGCTCAACAGCTCAATAAACAGAAAGTGTTGATATTCAGGCAAAGATATATTTTGAAGATTCAAGCATATCTACTATCAGAGAAATCAAAGTTTATCAAGGAAACAAATCAGAAAGCAATATATATACATATAATAGGTTTTTCTATTGTAAGTCTGCACGTACAAGTTTATTCAGTTGTAATTTGTCTTTCTGATTAAGTTTTCATAAGCCTCTAAGGTTGTAAAACCCTAAGAACAATTTGTGTTCTTCGTCTAATCAAACAGATTAGAGGTGATTGTAATCATTGAGTTTGGCAATACAAATGACTTTTGATTATTGATCGTGTTTATGTGATTATTTTTTTTGAAAGTTTTTCTTAAAACAGTTAAGTGTTATTCCGCAAACTTCTTAATTGGACTTTGATTCAATACAAGGTTATTGGTTTATACTCTGATTAATTCAAACCAGTTAATCTTAGGTAGTGAATTTTTTTGATCTTGACATTCTAGATTTGGCTCGCAGGCCATTTATATATTTTAGTTACAGCTCCCAGGCCATTTATATCTTTTGGTTACAGCTCCCAGGCCCTTTATATATTCTGGATACAGCTTCCAGACCGGTTATATCTTCTGGTTACAGCTTCCAGGCCCTTTATAGCTTCTGGATATGGCTTCCAGACCGTTATATATTTGGCTATAGCTTTTCAGGCCATTATATCTTTTGCTTACGGTATCCAGGCCGTTTAAGGCCGTTTATATCTTCTGGTGACAGCTTCCAGGTCCTTTATATATTCTGGATACAACTTCCAGACCGTTATATCTCTTGGCTACGACTTTTCAGACGTTTTATATCTTCTTGATACGACTTCCAGGCCGTTTATATCTTCTAGGTGTGATTTTCAAGCCGTAAATATCTTCTGGATATGGATTTCCAGGCCGTAAATATCTTCTGGCTCCCGATGGTATAACTTAGTTGCTTTCTATTTACCTTTATATATAGAAAGTTGGACATTTTTACAGGTACCAGGTAAAGCAAGATTTATATAAGTCCAAAGTAATCGGTTTGAGAACCAATCAATCCGGACTTGAGGGACTTGATTGTATAGTCCATTTATTAATCTTTGGGCCTATCTATGGTCCAACCCATTTGCTTGAAACCCTAAAGCCCATTACCCTTTGCTTATAAATACCCCTCTCTTTTATGAGAGGAGGGGACTTTCCACGGGGCACCACTTGCTATAGAAGCTCTACCCTAAAATTCTCCCACACTCTACCAGGGCCTGGTACCACGAGGTTTCCCTCCTTCAACACGCATTGTTTCATCAACAATAGCACCTGGACTATCTACCAGAAGGTTTCCCTCATTCAACATGCCTTGTTTCATAAGCAGCAGCACCTGGACTACATCACCATCAGTTCCGGGGGGTTATCATCCACTTGACGGGAACTTATCTTCCCTCATATGGATCTCTCTCTCTTTCTCTCTCTCTCTCTCTCTCTCTCTCTCTCTCTCTCTCTCTATTTATTCTCTTATAAGATATATTGTTACACATGCATATATACATACGTTTATTGTGATATATATTACATCACCAGTCATATTCTGACTTGACCATCAGAGGTGGCTCCCAAGGCTCACGCCTTGGGCCCACTTATAACGGGATTCTGCATATTTCAGCCTTGTTTCAAGTTCGGGTTAGACAAAGAACGGCTACATCTTACGTTTGAGTCGACCAGACATAAAAATGTATGAACATTAAGTATTTTTTGTTTTAGATAAGACTTATATAAAAATGTTTAGTCACATGTTATTTATCTTTAATTCTATCTGTTTTTATTGTAAAGTTTGTTAGATTCATTTTATCAAGTTATTTAGATATATTATTGATCTATGGTAGACATATGCATTGTCACATGAGCAGATTTTCTCTTTGTTTCGTCGACAATTATTATATATATAATTAGATATTTCAACTCAAACTTTATCTTTTTTATTTGGGTTAATTATGTCAAAAGGTAATCTATTGTCACTATTTTTTCAATTTGGGTAACATACTAAAAAATTTTCTATTTGAGGTAACATACTTTCCAAATCAAGTCAATCATGATAACCGTATCGGATTGAAAGGTAAAAATTATTGACATGATAGTTTTTATATCTAGTCATCTATTTTTTTAATTTCTAATATTGTTTAATTTATTTTAAATTTGCTCAAAATAACAAAGTATTATCAAAAAGTACTTTTAAAATTGCATAAATATGCACATCATGTAACAATTAAACTCAACAAAGAATCTGTCATGTCAGTAATTTTTACCTTCCGATACGGTTACATTGATTGACTTGATTTGAAAATTATGTTACATTAATTAGAAAAATAGCATGTTACCCAAATTGAAAAAAACTGTGACAGGATGTTTTACCTTTTGACGCAATTAACCCTTTTTCTTTCTATATATACACATGTGAGATTATATCGGCATAAACAAAATTATTTAAAAAAAAAAAATTAAGTGACTAAAATAAATTTAAACCTAAATGTTAAACTTGTTTAAACATAAAAGTTAAAAAATTAATTTTTTCTAGTTATTAAAACAGTAAGACAAGTTTTTATGTAGAAAAGCAACATATTTTCACGGTTTTTGCGTTTTCGTCCCTCCATGTTATTTTTTCCTAGAAAAGTTCTCAAGTTAATTTTTTCTTTTTGGTTTAGTGAAATTAGGCTATTAGGACCCGACTTTTCAGTTTTTTAAAACCCGATTTGCCAATTAAAATCGGGCTCTAATAGTCAAATTTCACATAATCGGAAAAAAAACTAAATTGAGGACTTTTTTGAAAAAAAAAATATTGAGAAACAAAAACGTAATAACCGTGAAAATATGTTGATTTTTTTCACAATAAACCCTAACTTTTATAAGAGACCACAAAACATGTGATCTTATCATCTTAATATAACTTATAAAAGAAGTAATACAAACACTAATCTTTAACTAAATATTTAACAACTATGAATGTCATTATATTTAAAAAGGCCTTCAAATCGTAATTAGTTTTCTTACATTGATATAATATCATATTTGTAGAAAAAATCGAAAAGAATTTTAAAATTAGTATAGGAATATTACAAAGTTATAATAAATATATTTTAATTATGTAGATTAAATATGAGAATATTTTAAATAGATTTTATGTTTTTTTTCTTAATAATAAATCATAAAAAATAAAAGTAGATATAATTAGGTGATTCTACATGTACACTTCCCAACCTGCTAATGAAACACAACCTCTTTATGTGTAAGAATGATTAAGTTTATGATCCCACGTCATTAATAAAAAAACATGCGAGCGAAAGAATGTCATTAGTAAAATCAAGGATAAAGCATGTATGTATAGCTCGACCTATGCAATTATAATAAAAACTGGAAAATGTGAAATTTCGGATCCATGTGAGAGGGGCACCAGAGATTTTAGTCTAGTCATATAGTAGCTTGTTAATCCATGTATTACATGAGTTAATTTAAATTTATTTTTTCTGTATTATAGTTATGATAATAAAATAAAAATAATTATTTTTTAGTATATTATCTATATCTATAAATATTATTAAAAGAGAAAATATACTCATTTCTTGTGAAAAACATGACATCATCATGAATTGACACATGACAATTATAGTTTTTACAAATAACAAATAATATCATTATATCAAAACTATATCTATTCAAAGTTTAATATAGTCTATTTTTATATTCATATCAAATCAAATCAAATCCAATAAAATCTAGGGGTAAGAACAAAAATACCCAAAAGTAAATCCACTTTTTAAGTATTACCCTAAAAATAATCACCTAACCAAAATGTCTACCATTTACGTTACCACATTTACGTGATGTCCACCATTTTCGTGATTTGTACTTTTTAATAATTTTTTAATACATTACGTTACAAAATGTGAAAAGTAACGTAAAGTACATTACTTTTACGTTACCAAATCTTTTTTGCTCATTTCCAAGAAATTTGCAATAATAATTATTATTTTTTAAATTTAACTAAGAGTAAATTACATAAATGGTCCTTGTGCTATATATGAAAATTTGATTTTCATTTCTAAAATAATTTAATTACATTAATAGTCTCTAAATTAGAACTTTGTTTCATAAACAATCTTATATTTCATTAAATTTAACATTTTGAAGTTAATTAATTTAAAATGACGAATTTACCTTCTTTTAAATAACCCTTTTGGTCCATAATTCCTTTCATTATAACAAAGATGGTCCCAAAAGCTTTTGTAAATATATAAAATAATATTAATGTGAATATAAATATTATTATTTCTATTATCAATCAATTTTTTTACTTACGATTATAATTAATTATATCATTACTAGTAATGGTGTTGTATTCTTTTCGACTATCATTATTCATTAATATTATAACTCTTATATTTTTTGTAGTTTATTATTATTATTATTAAAATTATTTTTCTTATGATTTTTAATATTCATGAAAACATAATTTCCTTATTTAAAATTGTGGGTTAATTTTAAAAATACCCAACCAATTAAATATAAGTAGTTTAGAACTTAAACAATAATGTAAAATGTATAGGAACTTAATCGCGGAAATAAAAAAATTGATGAGATTTTTTCAATATTAACACTTGAATTTTAGTTGGTTACATTGTTATTGTAACTCGTTCTATATTTTTTTCATTATGATTGATTTATTATCATTATTATTTGTTTAAATGTTAAACGCTTTATGATTGCTATTACGATTTCTGTTAGTTTTATTTTAGTATATATAAAAAACATAATTTTTTTTATCAATGACGTGTATATAAATTTATTCTTTTGTGAATATCATCATCATCATCATCATCATCATCATCATTATTATTATAGTGTATATATTTTATGTTATGTTTCATTTATGAATGTTATGGTTCATATTATCATCAATCTTTTATGTTTCATTTATGAATAACTCTAATCATCATCATCATGTGTGTGTATAGAAACAAATAAATACTTTTAAATAGTAGATATCATAATTCATACAATAGAACACAAATTATGATTGCCATTATGTTTAAAATAATAATTACTTTGTATATGCGTGTGTATAGAAACAAATAAATAAACACATACATACATAACAATAAAATTGTGTGTGTCTATTGTAATAGGATATGATGATGAAGGTGTTTTCAATATTAAAACTCACAAGGAAAATAGTCATAACAACAATCATATAATAATCACAAGAAATATAATTAGAATTATGATATTATAAATAATCATATATAAAATAGGGTTAATATTAAAAAAAACCCCTATAAACTTTTCTCATTTTCACGATTAAGTCTCTAAACTTTTTTTCCGATTGTTTAAGTCCCTAAACTAATTTTATATTATTTAAAAGTATATATTTTTTACCAGCTACCGGATGAGTAGGTAAAACACAACCAATCAAACAAAAGGTTTAAGGACTTAATCGCTAAAACATGTAAAGATAGTGAGTTTTTTTAATAAGACGAAAATAGTCAAGAGACTTAAACAATCAGAAAAAAAGTTTAGGGACTTATTCACAAAACTAAGAAAAGTTTATGGGTTTTTTCGATATTAACCCTATAAAATAATAAAAACTATTAGTAAAAGTATAAATAATTATAATTGTAAATAATAATAATTTTTTTTAACATCAAAAGGCAAGACTAAACGGGAGCTTCGGTAATGTCATCACCCCCGAATAGAAAGCCAGAATTTATTAAGATAAAACATAAAGTACAGCTAGCCAGAAACTAGCAATTACAATAAATCATAAGAACGAAGAAGGACGAACGACCCACAACGACCATATTAAGGAATTACACTTTGCCCTATATTTTAACCAAGAGAAAACACTAGCAAGAAATTCATCTTTAATCACCTGACGATGAAGCTTTCTCTATATTAAAAACCACGGAATTTCTAGCTTTCCACACCGCCCAGATCATACCACCCACTATTGTTTCCAAAAACTTACGCCTCTTAATTGACTTTCCAGACTTGCAAATCAAGTCAATAAAATGCTCCAGAGACTGATGCTGCTGATCGATTGAGATTTCACCCCATTCCAACAACCACTTCTAGAGTTCCATGCTGAACTTACACTTATAAAACAGGTGGTTTTCAGTTTCTTCTTCTACTCCACAAAGGGGACACAACGTAGAACCCGAAATGATTGTTAGATATATAATTTCGATCATATGGAGTTATTTTGTAATAATTATTTACTTAGCATTTAGCTTTGTATTTATTTCCTTGTAATTTATTTTCTATGTAAAAGTCTAGGGGGAAATTGTGTCAATGCCCCATAGTTAATTAAATGGAGCTATAAAGCTCCTAGGGTTACTTTATGTATCACACGGTTCTAATATTGAATTCACATTACTGCAACCGCCACTTTTCATTCTCTCAATATTCTCATTGTCTTCTTCATCATAACCTAATTATTGAGCTTGTTTCTTCTTGGGTTGTGAGAAAGAATCATCAAGGTGCTGAAATCATTTACGGGAATATCATTTTACAATTGATATCAGAGCCCAAAAGGTGGATTTCAACTTGTTCTTCTCGGATTCTGCTGGGTTTCTTCAAGTTCTTCGTGTTCTTCACTGTTCCATTCGGTTAGATCTTTTTCTTCTCTGTTTTTTCGTGTTTATTGTGTTATTATAGTCTTATAATAATCACAATATCAACATATACTGATTTCGAGTTCATTCGGTTCCATATTTCCATTAAAATCATCAAGAAACGGAGATCTGAAAAAGTTCAAAAATATGGGTTTTTAGTGGGTTTTTAGCTTGTTCTTTACTGCTTTTAAGTGTTTTGGGTTATTTTAAATCATCACAAGTGTTTAAAATAGTTTACCAATCATTTAGAAACTTTTTTAGGCTTTAAATCTGATAAAATAGTCTTCTGAACTGTTCTGCCTTAGACAATCTGCTAAAACCTGCTGTATTTCGGACCATACACTATAGCATTTCGGACTATTTAAGATCCCAATTCGGACCATATATCACCCTAGTTCGGACCTCACTTCGGTGCAATTCGGACCTGCTTTAGGTGTATTTCGGACCCATTTGTGCCCATTTCGGACCCTAATTCGGTCCCATCCGAACTTCGGACCATCCGAAGTTCAGATCAGGCATCCTCATTTTATCATCTTGGAGTTGTGCTTAAACTTTTAAATTTTCACTTCGTACCATATCCATTTCGGACCGCCCGAACTCGGACCATCCGAATTCGGTCCCTACCTGGACATTTTTCTGAGTGCGTGTCCACTGTTCACCCGAATTCGGTTCCATCAGCTCATCCAAACCACACATATTGCCTATCCGAAGTCATCACTGTTCATCCGAATCCGGTTCATCCGAATTCGGTCCATCAGACTTCTAAGCATCCGAATTAGCCCCCATCCGAAATTAGGTTTCTCATCCGAAATCAAAAAGTCATCCGAATTAGGTCTTTTTCCGAACCCCTGCCCATCCGAAACACTGTTCACCCGAACTCCAGCCATCCGAATTACTATTCCATCCGAAATCAGTCTGTTTTCCATCATCCACAGTCCTATTCTTCCAAAGTCCAGCCCATCCGTGTCAAGTTTCCACCTTTAAGATCTCATCTTTTTAATCAGCACCAAAATCATGTCTCGCGAAGCTCTCGTACTCGGATCTGAGAACAGACCACCTGTTCTCTATCCCGATGAGTATGAACAATGGAAATCCAGGTTCCTCAAATTTGTAGGAATGCAACCTCTTGGGAACTTAATGCTTCAGTCCATCTCCGAGGGTCCCGTCATCTATTATCGGGAAATAGCAGCCAGACCTGAGGCTGACCCCCCTGTCTTAGCCTCCAAAGTTGAACGAGAACCAGCTAATGACGCCGAGAGAGACAGGCAGCATGCCGATAAGAGGGCAGAATATTTGATCTACCAGGCCCTCCCCACTGATATTCTGGTTGGCGTCGACAGCAAAATGTCTCCCAAAGAAATGTGGGATGAATTGGAAGTCCAAATGCTGGGGGCAGATCTCGATGATCGTGCCAAGATTGAGGAGGCGAAGGCTAAGTTTACATAATTCCGAGCCAAAGACGGGGAATCTCTGCAAGCTACGTTTACAAGGTTTTGTGCGGTCCTGAATGAATTAAACAAACTGCACATCAAGAAGGACAGGGATGACATCAACATCCAGTTCTTTGCAGCCTTAGCCCCCGAGTGGCAGATCGCATGTCGGGCCACGAAACAAGTCCTGAACATTCCTGAGGTATCCATCAACGTCGTCTTTAAGAAGCTAAAGAAGTATCAAGGGGATGTGGATCAACAAAAACTGATGGCGAATCAATTGGCATCTTTGCTGTTATCAGCCAATACTGGGATGTGACCGAATGATTCACTCGCCTTGATTACCAACACGAATATTCCAACACCATCCTTTGCTCCAGGTTCATCGTCATCGCAGTGCAGGTATGCTTCTTCTCCACGTGAGGTATTTGATGAGGAAGAGGCTTCTATAGAGGAACAAATAGCCTTGTGGACCAATCGTCTCCAACAACAACGGTTCTCCAACAAGACTAACAATCAACTCCGTTACGACACCGGTCCACGGAGGTACTCAGATGACCGTAGGGATGAACGACGCGATGATTATCGCAGGGACGATTACCGAAGGGATGATCGGGATGACAGGAGGTATGACGATAGACGCGACTATCGAGATGATCGCCGTTATGAAAGGCGAGACGATAGGCGCGAGGATCGCAGGGACGACAGGCGGGACTATGATAGGCGGGAAGATCGTCGGGACGTCCGCCTAGATGACAAGCGAGAGCATGAGAGAAGAGAACGAAGGAGAGATGACAGCAGAGAACATCGCCGCGCCGACAAGAGGCCGGCAGAGAGGAGAGATGAACGGCCGAGAGCAGACGAACCGAAAGCCGCAGACGAGCGTCTCTGTTTCAAGTGTGGTAAACCGAGCCACTTTGCTCGGGACTGTAAGAATAATTTTGACAGAGACGTCGGCTATTATGAGAGAAAGCTGGAGGCCGCAAAGAAAAGAACCGATGCGTTGGCCCTCGTCGCCCAGGAAGATTACTGGGATGCTGAAGACACCGACAAGGAAGATGATAAGGGCAAAAACTGCTATATGGTTGATCGTCAAGGGTTGGAGAACTGTGCCGTTTCCACTGCTGAGACTTCAGAACATGCTGCTGATGGGGAGACATTGAAAAATCCACCAGCATGTCTGATGGCCACAACCGACGATCCTGAATGCTCTACATCCGGTTCTGAGACAAATGAGGTATATTCCTGTTACATTCCTGAACATGTAAATAATTTATTTGTAAATAATGAATGTACATTGCACACACATATTCTTGATCTACAAGCTAGATTAAATGTTGAAACTACAAAGTGTGTACAGGCTGAACATCAAGCTCAAACTTTAAAAAGAGTCGTCTGAATTATATCATTCAAAGTGGTTAACTAATCACAATGTTATAAAACAGATGTTAATACAAAAAGTAGATGTTCAGGACAGGAATATATATCTTGAATCTTGCATGGACAGGTTATCAAAAGAAAAACTCTCGTTAAAAGAAGAAATTTCTGTACTTACAAAACAGTTAGATACGGTAAATATGGAAAATATAGACAGCTTAGAAAAATATAAAATGATTGAAGAAGAAAGGATAAGTTTGTACTCACGAATAAAGACCCTTGACGATGCATTTTTAAAAAGGGGTCAAACAGAACAAACTATCCACTTAAATCAGCCCAAAGAAACTAGGTTTTACCATTCTAAACAAGGAATCGGTTTTAAAAATCCTAAATATTTGGAAAAGACACAAAAAGTTTTACCTTTATTTTATGACATGAATTATATGGGAGCCGGTCTTAAATCTTTCTTTTTTGAGTCATCAAAAGAAGTTTTAAAGCAAGAAAATGAGAAACGTGTTGCTCATAAAAAAAAAGAAATTTCTTTTCAATATGAACAACTTAACGAGAGTTATCTCTCTAGAGTACCCACTTTAGAGGAAGACTTCTTGTCAACTTATTCAGAAGCTGAATTGAAAACAGAATCCATAAAATCAACTCCTCAACTTTATATTCCTGCAAAAGTTCTTCAACAACAAATCACTGTTTTAGAAAAGGAATTGAAGTCGTCTCAAAAGAAAGCTCTTGATCTTCAAGATGCTCTTCTTAAGAGCAAAGAAGAATTGGTAAATCAAACTTTTCAACAATCTGTGGAAGTAACTGTCTACAGAGAAAATTTTGAAATGGTTTCACAAAAATTGAAAGATTTTTCAAAAGAACAAACAGTTTCTCATTCCATCAAAATTCCATATGTGTCATCAAATAAAGGTAAGGCCAAAGCTGAGACTTCTTCTTTCATTTATAAAGGTGAGTGTTCAAAACCGTTTAAAAATGAGGTTTCTAAAAAGACTCAGATCCAATCCAAGTCTTTTAAGAAACCCACTCACCAACAAAAAGAAAATTCTGTCAAGTCTAAATCTTCCATGCTTACTGACTCTAATCGTTTTGTTCCTACAGATCATATAAGAAGAGTTCCAAAAACCACCATGCTGGATTTTTCGAGTTTTTTTTTGTGAAGAAGGCTATAATGCCAACTGAATTTGTTACTAGAGATAGGATGTCTGTAATCTCTAAAGACAATTTGTGTAACAATGTGTGTGACAATGTGTGTAATGATGTATCGAATTTTGTTGTTTCTTTAAAGTACTCGTTCAGTGAATTATTTAATCTATGTCCAACTCGCTATAGACGACGGGTTCCTGAAATGAATGCTTTCGTGCCATATCCTGTTAAACGAATTCGGAAAAAGAAATCAAAAAATGTTGCATCATTAGCCACAAATAAAATTGAGACTTGTCCGTTGCCAAGGCCCAAAACCAAAGCAACGGTCAAAAAAGTCTCAAAAAGACAAAAACCAAAGGCAATTTCAGCGCCTAAGGTACCAAAGCCTAATAAATCCAATCTTCAATGGATTCCAAAGGGTTATGCATCCGGACCACACACAAATGCTAAATGGGTTCCTAAAACTGTACACGTGCCATATAAATCTGGAACTCCTAACAAAAAGAGACCCATATTGAGGTGGGTACCCAAAGTTGTGTGATCTTTATGCAGATGGTTCTTGGTTACTTCTGATCAAGACCCGTTCTTCAATGAAATGGCTTCTAGTTACCATAGACTAGGACCCGTTCTTTTTGTGAATTCATATTTCATGCAATTCATACAACATAAAACACAATTCATATGAACAATTATTATCAACACATAAAATCGAATGCTTAGATTGAGATGAGAGAATATTACATTGATATTTTTGGTGACTTGCTCAACACTTTTTCTCTCTCAATCAGGTCCGTGTATGTGTATTCCTCAATCCAATAGCAGCATGTGTAGCATACATTTCTATTTATACACAATACACAAGTATTGTGTATTTACACATATAACCCCTAATCTATTGAGTATTTACAATTATATACAATATAATTGTTTCATCTCTATTAATTATTCCCAACATTCTCCCCCTTAGAGATGAACACAATTATTAAAAGTAATATTCATTTCAGCTCTACAAATATTGTCCCTAACAATCTCCCCCTTAGAGATGAAATCAATTTTCTGATAAATGATCATTTCAGGGACTTTTTCGTGAATATTCTTCTTTTCTCTGATCTCTGAATCTTCTTCTTTTCTTTATTTGACTCTCTCTGATCTTCACATATCTTCTTCTCTGAACTTCTCTTTTCTTGTATTTTCTTGTAAGTACACTCCCCCTTGAATCATGAATAGCTTTTTAATTCTCTCCCTTGATCAATTCATTTGATATGATGTAGCATTTGTATTCAGTTGACTTCAATCTACTCAACTGTTGTCTCTGAACTTTAGTTTTCTCCCCCTCATGATGATCATAAGAATTATGAATATCATGCAAAATCTTCAGAGACATTAATTCATTGAAGTTTACAGTAGCAGAAATACAACAACAATTACAATTTCAAAATATTTCAAATTGACTTTCTCCCTCTCAAACTGATATCCTCTCCCCCTATACAAAACCAACCTAACTCACTCTTCCTCAAAAATTTCACTCCCCCTCGAATTGATACTATATCTTTTTATAACAAAAACAAAGCTTTTCAACTTTGGGGAAAATGAAACACATTCATTTTGTGAGAAAACGAGTCCAGGTCCACATAGGATTCCTGTTTACACAATAGACAAAATCTATGTGACCTACGTTCAGCGCTGGCATGATAGTAACACTGGTAGGATTTCCAAATAGTCATCGTGAAATCCTTTATCATGAAAGAATCACTCATATTTGTTCCGGCTTAGTCACTTTGGACTAGCAGTTTATAGTCACGCAGACTGTCAGACTCGATGTGTCCTAAAAGAGTATATAATCAGCTCTATACACAATGTGCATCAAATGAAGTGGGAGACCGGAGCAAATGTCTTCCTTCTTTCAATATCAATAATATCCAAATGATATATCGATAGAAATGTGTTATATCTACATAATTATTGAAACATAAATCTTTTGAGAGATAACTGAGTAGTTGGTGGGGTTAAGTGCATGCGTCACTGGGTCCATGACGTCTTTTTCAATATCAAGTCGCCTAGGGCTTGATAGATTATGTGGTTTACCCAGCAGACACAATGTAGGATAGGATTATCTTTTCTTCAAATCCTTTCTCAACTCTCAGCTCTCAGCATTTTTCAACCTAGCTCCCTCCGGCTCACTTTTCAGAATTAAATTCAGTGAGCTTTATACGAAAAGCATGATCTGATGCACCACCATCGCCTTTTAATATCCCTCTCATTTACATTTTACCTCTGCTCGACCCTGTCAGTGTTCCGTGATAACTGACACTTCTCAACAAATAAACCTAAAGAACCCTCACCCACACAAACTATAGATGGTTTGCTCCTTGGGTAGGTCTTCCGGTTCTGGATAGACCATAGAAGCGAAAGTTATGCCTATCACTCAGATTGGTGCTTAATCGGAGTCAGCAGAAAGATTTTCGGTAATCATGTGATATCGGAGATTATATTCATATAATTTGGGAGATATCAGATTGAAATGGAAATTCTGATATATGATATGAGAAGAATCAGATTTTCTTGAAAGATTTAGCACATGGGAGATAACGGGAGAATCCAGTATAAATCGGAAGCATTGTAACAAAGAGAATCTCAAAAGAAATGAGATTATGAAAATCAAAGAGATTAGATCAATCAATTAATCTCAATGATAGATTCAGAGATTCATAAAAAAATTTCTTTTCAGCTCAAAAACTCTTTTTATGTGTGTATCAAATATTTTCGTGAAAAATCACACACCATTTTTGAAAAATGTCATCGTCAAAGTGCGTCTGAAACTCCCCCTGGAAATAAGCACACACAGTTAGTCAACTCATAGAAATGAAATCAGGAGCAAAAAACTATAAAAATAAAACTCCCTCTTTGTCAATTTCAGCTTCGGAGTTGAATTCAGGGCAAGAATTCTAGTAAGATTTGTCTCTCAGACTCGGGTTCTAAAATGATTAGAAGCCATATGTCGCGGAAGCTCGGGTTTCAGTCTGATGTAACTGAAAGCCTTTGACTCTGGTTCATTGAAGTCCGGGTTCTAGTCTGAATTAACTAGAAACCATTTTGATTTGAAACACGGGTCTTATTCTGATGTAATCAAGAGCCTATTGAAATGAAGAACGGGTCCTTATCTGAAATGATAAGAAACCTATAACCTGCAAAATTTAAGATGTCTTTGGTATCCAAACAGATTTGAATCCAGACTTGTTAGCGCTCTTGGGTACCCATTTCAAAATAGGTTTTGGTACCCACTTGTACTTGGGTTTAGGTACCCATTGCATGTTATAACTATCAGCTTCTCTTTCAAACGCAGAAAACAAATTTCTTTGAGTATGAGAAAATTGAATATCTGAATTTCTAAAGAAACTTGAATTTGAATGATCAGACTTTTGCGAACTCTTCTTTTTGAAAAACTGTCCGGTTCTTGCCTGTTTCTGATAATACTTGGTATTTTTCTGTGAAAATGTTTTCTGATTAGAATGACCAGTATTTTCAGAAACTTTAAGAAAATTTGACTTCGAAGATTCACCGGTGTAAATCTTGACCGGAAGTTGTTCAACAATTTTATCTTTGCCGCTGTGTATCTTTAACAGATACTTAAGTTTAAGATCTGAAGAAGAATCAAACTTAGCAGAGTTAGTTAGATTCACTTCACTTTCAGAAGACAAACCAGAGTGATCAACATTGGATTTTAAACACACTGAAGAAGGGGTCTTAACCTTTGACTCAGTTGACGAAGTAAACACATGTAATTGTTTTGTAAGATGAAGTATCTGATCTTCCAAACTTTTGATAATGACTAAATTTGAATTTCTGTCATGATCAAATGATTGGTAATCAGATTTAAAAGATTGTTCTTTGATTAAGAACATTTGTCTTTCATCTTCAAACAATTCAGATTTTGATTTAAAATCTTGTTCTTTAAGTAAGAACTCATGTCTTTCCTTCTCAATCAAATCTTTAGTTAAAGACAACTCTTGTTGAAGAGCAAAAATTTCTTCATTTTTGTTTAAAATACAATTCTGATCAGTTGGTTTTGTCTTACAAAGTGTATCTTCAAGATCCTGAACTTTCTTGTAAAGATCAGATCTTTCAGGCAAAAGATATTTCAGTTGAGTTGCATTCTGAAAATTTTCTTGTTTCAGCTCATCAAGTTCTTTAAGTAATTCAGATATTTTCAATTGATGAGCACAACTCTCAGAGTTTTGTTTTTCTTTTAAGCTTTGAATTTCTTCATTCAATATTTGTACGTCACGTAACGCCAAATGTTTATCAGTATTTAACTGAATGAGAATGTCGTAATTGTTCTTACGAATCTTTTCAGATTCAGTAAGTTTGAAAATCAGCTCAGACTTTGACAATTGTTCAAATTCCATTATGAATTGCTAGAAATTGAATCTTCCAAGATCTTTTATGGAAAAACGGAGTGAATTCTGATAAAACTTTGAAAAACTATTTCAGTTAAAGATTACTTGTGAAAAATCAGCTCTGAAATGACTTTTTGACGTTTAAATGTTCCAGTCAAAAGTTATGGTCAATTTAAGCAGCAAAGGTCAAATACTCAAAACTCGAATGATATTGGATGAAACTCGAATGTATAAGAATCAAACTCGATTGATGAAGACTCAAACTCGAATAAAGAATCACCAAACTCGAATGAATAAGTATAAAACTCGAATGATTGAGTATGAAACTCGAATGAACAAGAATGAAACTCGAATGAAGAAGGTATTAAACTCGATCAATTAAGCTTGAAACTCGATCAATTAAACATGAAACTCGAATGATTAAGGCTTAAAACTCGAATCATAAGGCATGAAACTCGATGAATGTATTATCAAACTCGAAATAAGCATATATCAAACTCGAATGAAGCATTCAGCAAACTCGAATGAAGCATTCATCAAACTCGAATAAAGCTTTCATAAAACTCGAATGCCTTCTTTATAAAACTCGAATGCCTTCTTTATAAAACTCGAATGCCTTCTTAATAAAACTCGAATGCCTTCTTTATAAAACTCGAATGACACTATGAATATAGTTATGCCCGAGTTTTATCATTTTTCAACAAAAACAAGATCAGATTCGAACTTTTTCAACAAAAATCCATGATTTGACCTCAAATTGATTTCGAGGGTTCGTTTTAATAGCAGAAACAACTTTTGTGAAATCACTTTGGCTAATTCTCGATTAAAAACCAAAAATTGACCAAAAACCTCAAGAACACACACTTTTTCAAAAAATCTGAAATTTCTCAATTAAATTCTGTGTGTTTTGAGATAATATTTGATGTTTATGTCATCAGATTCGCCTTTAAATTTCACACCTTCGATCCAAAATTCAGATCCTTTCATATCCACAGAATCAAAATCCTCAATTTATTTTCAGATTTTCAAAAAAATGAATATAACAGTGTTCTAAAAAAAAACGATTTCAGATTCAAAATTCACTCAAATTCAGCCATATTAGGCTCTGATACCAATTGTGAATTCATATTTCATGCAATTCATACAACATAAAACACAATTCATATGAACAATTATTATCAACACATAAAATCGAATGCTTAGATTGAGATGAGAGAATATTACATTGATATTCTTGGTGACTTGCTCAACACTTTTTCTCTCTCAATCAGATCCGTGTATGTGTATTCCTCAATCCAATAGCAGCATGTGTAGCATACATTTCTAGTTATACACAATACACAAGTATTGTGTATTTACACATATAACCCCTAATCTATTGAGTATTTACAATTATATACAATATAATTGTTTCATCTCTATTAATTATTCCCAACACTTTTGCTTGTCGATTGTGCTTAAACCGACACGTTTGGCTTCTGTGCACACAGCTCAGGACCCGGTCTTAACTCATCATGTTTTCTGAACATCTCGGTTCAGAACACGGTTTGATTGTGAATTAAAAATGAATGTGTTTGAATGCATATAGTTTTTCATTGTATGAATTTATTTGCTTTTCAGGCTAAGTCCATTTGGCATATGGATTCGGGTTGCTCCAAGCATATGACGGGAAGAAGAGAATTGATGTCCAACGTAGTTGAACAGTATTGCGGAACGGTAAAATTCGGGAACAACCATCAGGCTCACATCAAAGGATACGGGGACTTAGTTCTAAATAATCTGGTCATCATGAACGTTGACTATGTTGAGGGATTATCACATAATCTTTTTAGCATAGGACAGCTCTGTGACAAAGGACTAGAGGTAACTTTTAGAGCTAAGAACTGCAGTGTAAAGGGTATGGATGTAAAAGAAATCCTAACAGGTTCCCGAAACTCTAACCTCTACACCATTGACGTAGCCAAGCTAATAGTGAAGGATAACATTTGCTTATTATCAAAAGCCTCTTCAAAAGACTCTTGGTTGTGGCATCGAAGATTATCTCATTTAAACTTTGACAATATCAACAAGCTGGCTGCGAAACAATTGGTTAAAGGTCTTCCTGAATTGCGCTATGAAAAGGACCATCTGTGTGGAGCTTGTGAGAAAGGAAAGATGAAACGATCATCTCACAAACCAAAGCCCGAACCATCAACAAAAAGAGTATTGGAGTTACTTCACATGGATTTATGCGGACCGATGCGGACTCAAAGCATAAACGGGAAATGATATGTCTTGGTTATCGTTGATGACTATTCACGATACACCTGGGTCAGGTTCTTGCGTTCCAAGGACGAGACAGCTCAAGAAATCGTAGATTTTATCAAGAGTGTCGAGACCCAACAGCAGCTGTCAGTGCAATCAATCAGATCTGATAACGGCACGGAGTTCAAGAACTCGGTAGTTGAGGGCTTCCTTCGATCCAAAGGCATTCAGCATCAATATTCTGCTGCTCGAACGCCTCAACAAAATGGGGTCGTGGAAAGGCGTAACCATACGCTTGTGGAAACCGCTCGTACAATGCTCACATACTCGAAGCTACCTCCGTTCTTGTGGGCCGAAGCCATATCAACAGCCTGCTATACACAAAATCGCTCCATTATCCATAAGCTCTTTAACAAAACTCCTTACCAACTCTTTTTGAATAAAGTACCATTTATCAAGTACTTACGTGTATTTGGTTGGAGGTGCTATGTGCTAAATGACAAAGACAACCTCGGGAAGTTTCACGAAAAGGCGGATGAAGTGATCTTCATTGGATACACATCCAACTCGAAGGCCTATCGCGCATTCAATACCCGAACCAGAACAGTCAATGAAAGTGTGCATGTCACATTTGATGAGTTGGCTGAACTGGCACCCGAAGTTGATCAATCAGGACCTCGCATTACTCAAATGCCTGGAGACTCTTCTAATAACCCCATTTCTTTTTCTTCTTCTGATTTGGTTAATTTGTTTGATCCTTTTTATGTTGAATTTTTCGGTCCTAACGCTAATGTGTCTAATGTTGTCAATAATGTAGGTAATCCTTCCAGTTCAACTGCGCCACAAAGTTTCTCCGCTCCGGCCATCTTCATCCACATCATACCCTCATCCATCTACATCATCCACCGAATCATCCGCAGTTGAATATACTCCTATAATACCCTCACATATAATACCAACAATCCTTCCTTCACCTGAACACTCGAAAATCGAACCGGAACCAGTGGTACCATCATTTGAAACCATTGACCATGAATCTTCATCCATCCCCACATTAATCACTTAGGTTCCATCCCGAGCACCCCTTCCACACGAGATTAAATGGACCCGAAGTCACCCAACAGATCAAATAATTAGTGATGTTTCAACAGGAGTCCAAACTCGTAGGGCGTCTGCTAATGAATGCCTCTTCACATCATTCCTTAGTATGATAGAGCCCGCTCGTGTGGATGAAGCCCTAACAGATCCAGATTGGATAGTTGCAATGTAAGAGGAACTCAACCAGTCTGAACAGCTAAGAGTATGGCGGTTAGTTCCCAAACCAAAAGACCGTACAGTGATCAGAACAAAGTGGATTTTTAAGAACAAATGAGATGAGAACGGCATTGTGATAAGGAATAAAGCAAGACTTGTTGCCAAAGGCTACCGACAACAAGAAGGGATAGATTATGACGAGACATTCGCTCCAGTTGCACGGATCGAAGCAATCAGAATCTTCTTGGCGTACGCGGCACACAAAGATTTTAAAGTGTACCAAATGGACGTCAAGATTGCCTTTCTAAACGGTGAACTTAACGAGGAGGCGTATGTTGAACAACCACAAGGCTTTGTTGACGCACATAAACCTGACCATGTTTTTGTGCTAGATAAAGCCCTCTATGGTTTAAAACAAGCACCTCGAGCATGGTATGATAGTCTCTCTAATTTCCTTATTTCTACCGGTGTCTGTAAAGTGTGGTGGACACAACTCTGTTCACTAAAAGGGAAGGCCCACATATAATGCTAGTACAGATATATGTCGACGACATTATTTGGATCTACTGAAAGTAATTTTTGTAAGGATTTCCAGCCCTAATGGAGTCCAGGTTCGAGATGAGTATGATGGGGGAAATGAACTTTTTCCTCGGATTACAAGTCAAACAACTTGAGGATGGAATTTTTGTGAACCAGTCGAAATATACTCTTGACATTCTCAAGAAGTGTAAGTTAGACTCTTGCACGAGTATCGCAACTCCCATGGCCTCCAACTGTAAGTTAGACACCGACCCCTCTGGGAAAAGTGTCGATAATACAACTTACAGAGGGATGATAGGATCCTTACTGTACTTGACTGCTAGTAGGCCGGATATAATGTTTTCAACATGTCTTTGTGCTAGATTTCAGGCCGACCCAAAAGAATCACACCTAACTGCGGTAAAACGCATTTTTCGTTATCTTAAGGGTACATCCGATCTTGGTCTATGGTATCCAAAGGGAACCGATTTTGATCTTACCACTTTTTCAGATGCTGATTTTGCAGGTTGTAGAGTTGACAGAAAAAGCACGTCGGGAGGAATACAATTCTTGGGAGATAGACCGGTGAGTTGGTCTTCCAAAAAGTAGAATTGTGTTTCCACATCCACAGCTGAGGCTGAGTATGTAGCAGCTGCAAGCTGTTGCTCTCAAGTGCTGTGGATGAGAACGCAATTACGCGATTATGGATTATCACTCACCAATATCCCAATTTACTGTGATTCTCAAAGTGCAATTGTCATCTCTTGCAATCCCGTGCAACACTCTCGAACGAAACACATAGATATCAGGTGTCATTTTATTAAAGATCACGTAGAAAAGGGAACCATTGAGTTGTATTTTGTTGGCACGGAATATCAACTTACAGATATATTTACTAAAGCTTTAGACGAACCTCGTTTTCAGTTTTTAGTATCCCATATCGGCATGTTGAATCCGCCTTCCAATTAAATATCAGATATTGTCTTAAATAATTCTATTTCAATCTATCATGATTGAAATTCCTTTATTTTAGAAAATATCTGTTATTTAAATTTAAGGATTGTGTCACAAAATTGAAACTCAATATTTCCTTATCTGTGTACATTTTTAATAATTAATGATCCTGACAAATTGGTATGTGAATTGTTCATCATGTAGTGGGACGCAAACATTATCCAGGTTTGTCTGTATCTTAAAGGCTGAAAAGGTTCGAGAACTTTATCTGAAAAACAAAAGGAAAGGAACCGGTATCTATTTGAGGGGGAGTATAGTTAGGATATTAATTTTTATCATTCTTTATTTTTTTTAATTTTTGTAGTTAAATTTCAGATTTTAGGTTGGTCATATTTTAACTTAATTTTAAGTTTCATTTAATAGGTCAGAATATCCCAAAAAGATTTTAAATTTCAAATTTATCAAAAAGCCAAAAATATTTTAGTTTATTTTATTTTATTTCAGTTTATTTTTATCTTAATTTAAGTGCTAAAAAAAATACCAAAAAATATTTTACTTTGTTGTTTCAAAGAAAAACCCAAAAAGATGTTATAAATTGGGCTGATTTTTTTTTAGAATGTTTATTACTTATAGCCCATTAATGTTTTTGTTATTTTGTGTGTTAAATGTTGCAAACCGGCAGCCCACCTCTTTCCACCTTGGGCGCGGATCTTGTCTGACCCGGACTCGACCCATGCGCCTATATATGGGCGGGTCAATCGGTCAAATGGATTTCTTCTTCTTCAAGCTTTTTCTTTCTTTCTTCTTCTCCCTCTCGTTGATACCACACCGCCAAATCTCCATTAAAACCGATTCCAAGCTTTTGGAACTTCGATTTTCTCCGTTTTTCTTGCTTCATTCACCTTCGGCATCTCCGGGTAACTTCTTTTTCACTTTATTCTAGCTTTTAATGTCTTATATTGTTTGTTTGATTCTCAATTTTTTTTCTTCTTTTTCCTTTTCGGTTTTTATACATTTTAGGTAGTGTAAAGTGTTATTTTTACTTAGGTGTAGTTAGGAAAAATGTTCCTTATGTGTTTTTCATCTAGGATCTGTAATTTCATGCATTTTTGTCACTTTCTAACTGTTCACGTTTATTTTTGCATGAAATCATTAACTGTCATCATGCATTTCGGATGTCCGAGTTCGGACCATCATCCGAATTCGGATGTCCCACTTAGAATAATTTTTCAAACTTACATAAACCGAATTCGGTCACTGTAGATCCGAATTCGGTCACTGTTGATCCGAATTTGGTCCACATTGATCCGGATTCGGCCCTTCAAGAAATTTCAAAAGTTTGAAAAATTCATTTAAGTCTAAGTTTGCCAAAGCACTGTTCATCCGAACTCGGATGTGATCCGAATTCGGTCCCCATCCGAGTTAGGTCTTTTGTCTTTATTGCATACATCACATTCAATCCGCACCTCATCCGAATTCGGACCATACTCATGAACCATCCGAATTCGGACCACCCCACATCCACATCATCACTTACATCCATTTCGGACCACATCCGAATTCGGCCCATCATCTCACATCATCCGAATTCGGACCCCTAACATACCATTTCATGCATCATCCGGATTTCGACCTGATCCGAATTCGATGATACCGTTCATCCGAATTCGGACCATCCGAAATCCAACACTTAGCATTTTTTTAAAGATTTTTCCATTTTTGCATTTTCACTATAAATTAAAAATCCAAAAATATTTTCATTACGGTGCACCATTGATTAGAGTTAGGATTAGTGTTTGAGTGAAAAGGTCTGATCTAACATCAGTCTCTTAACAATTGACTTTGGACTCTACTAATAAATACCCGATGCTAAACAGATCAGGCAGTTTCTATTTCACACTTATCTAGACTTCACATCAATGCCTTATCATTTAAAGTCTTATTATTCTAACTTTGATGCACCTTTGCAAGATGATGGAACCGGCTGTTAACCTCACCCTACCCCATCCCCCATCCCAAATAATAACGCACAACTACCCGAACAATCCATCCTTCCGAACGCCGAGTTTGTCTAGTTCATTCCACACAACTGGCAGCTCGACGTTTCCATTCTAACTAAAGAACCCCAAACCCTCACATTCGACATCCTCATTCACTACCCCATCTATTACGCCTTATCCACCGCAATCGCTGTTCCCCAGATATACCTTCAACAATTCTGGAACCGATTGCAATACATTCCCAACGCCGAACCTTTCTTCCAAACCACCATCGACTGCGTCCCAGTCAAGATCACCATAGCCGCCATACGCCATATCCTTCGCCTACCCGCCGAAACCTACTTACCAACCCGCTTTCAGTTTGATCCCATCCCATCCATCACCGAAACCCTAGCCGAAATCCAAACCCTGGGTTATGATGGCCCTCTCTCCAAACCCTCCGATTTCCGCACGAAAAATCTACAATCTCATTGGCGGATCCTTTTCGATGTTATCAACAAGTGCTTCACCGCAAAGCACTCCTGCCACAACTCCGCATCGGCTCAGGTATTAGCCATGCTCACCGGCTTTGCCTTTGACCAACACGTTGATTATGTTGCTTTCCTCTTCGAGGAATTGCGTCGAGTACATGCTGCTTTCCACGAACGTCCTGAAGCAGACGTCTACCCTACAGTGGCCATTCAAAAGCTAACTTTGCCAAAGGGGGCCCCTACAGTGCCTATAATGACAATTCCATTATCACTACTGCTACAGGCAAGGGGGTTGGAACGGGTGAGGGCTTACATTCAAGAGTTTTATCTGGATGAGTCTCAGTCAGAACCGACTGAGACTAGCCAATCCGAAGGTGAGGCCAACATGAGTGAGGATGAGGGAGCTCAGGTAGAAGTTCAACAATCATTGGGAATATGTGAGAGGGAGCATGTGTTAGTGACTGAGGGAGCAGGTGGTGAGGCGGCAGAGACGGCAGATTCAGAACGAATCGTCTCTGTCGTGCGAGCGATAGATATTCCATCAGAGGGTGACCTAAGCCCAATCAGCCGGACTCCCCACCATAAGACCGTCAGTCCAACGGTCGAAATCACCCACACCATCCACTTGGTTTCCCCTCAAAGGGAGACCACTTCATTCCATGGGGTTATTGCACATACACCATCGCCCTCTCATTAGGAGAGTGGCGGTGTTGAAAGAGGACACACTCCTCCCCACGTGACCAAACTTCCTTCATTCACAATTCCATCCCCCCCATATACACACAACGCACGATGCCTCCATGGCATCCCCAAGAGCTGCCTCCGTGGCAGCTACACAAACTTCCGGATTTGAGCATCCAATACCGGAGCCAGAAATGACGGAAGGAAGACCTGGAGTGGCTCAATCAACGCCATCCACTTCCGGCCATCTCTCTATCAACTTGGAGATGTTAACGGCAGCTCTACGTGCTGCCAGAGTGATTACCCGGGCTGACCTGGATGCCCAAAAGGAGGCTGCCGAGGAACGTCACACCGCCTTTCTCTCACTTATAAACGGTAAGGGTGTCGCTTCCGAAGCTGGGCCTCCACCAGGATCTCATTCAGTCCAAAACCAAATCGCAGAGCTCTCGGACAAGATTGATGCGCTTACATGTTTAATTCTGTAAGTCCAGGAGCAAATAAATTCCAGAATGGACCGCCTCGAGTCTGCGGTAATCGAACTTCAGTGCCGTCCTCAGGCTGAGGCTCCGAAAAGATAGCATGATGATCAGGACGACCCTGATCGTCATGAGGGGGAGAAAAGACAAAAAACTCAGTCTGAGGACCCGATGCTGTTTATAGGGGGAGCAGAGACCGAAGGAACAGAGTTTCAGGGGTCTGGGGAACAGATGCAGGAGGCTTAGGAATATTTAATGATAGAAGACGAGCCCATGTTCGAGGGTCCAGCTCCACTGGATCCGATGAGTAGAGTTCGAGCCCGCTCATGAGAAAGTTGAAGTCATATTGGTATCTGACTCAGACTACGATATTGAGGACAGCGAACCTTTGATTATTCCTAAGCCTGAGCCAGAATCACCTAGAAAATCCTCATCCTCTTCTTTTTATTTCCTAAACTCACCACCACCAGCCCCTAATAACGAAATCCTTTCATCTATTCAAGCTCCCCCGTCACTCAAAGAATCCCATATAGTCCTAAGCCCTCAAAGATCTCCAAGCCCTCCTCCAGTCCAACAAACTGAACTCCCAGGTCCTTCACAAACCAAAAGGATCGATTGCTTTGATGAAACTCCAGAAGGACCCGGTGAATATAGGAGAGAGGATTTGTACTGGGTAGGACAGTTTTCAAGGGGTGAGGTGCACAATCTGCCTCCGGAAGAAAAAGACAAAATTCGACAAGAACGGCGGGGCACAATCATAAAACTACTTGAAGCTAAAAAGTCTGAAATCGAAGAACCCCCCGTTCAGGGCCTCAAAGAATTCCTACAGAAGTTTCCCCCTGAGCAGTTTCAGAACCCGTACTTAGAATAGAGATTCAAAATGGTATTCAGAAAGAAGACTGGATCCTTCAGCAGACGCCTTCTTATGGAACTGACAAATGTAACCAAAGCTGAGCAGGCTGAATACTATCAACTAATGCTCCAGGAGAGAAGGTCAAAAGTGTCCAAATCGAAGATAAAGAAACTCATGTCCATCACCATGTGCAAAAGGGCAAAAGTATACTATCCCTCCTTTCAAGTAGAAAGAGAAGATGGCACGACTGATGAGTTCTTCGAGAATGACCTAGACTTCATAAATGTGGACGACGTTGAATTCCTACACGAGCGATTGAAAAATCGTATTAAAGGACGTCTGTCTCGCATGACTGCTTTAGGTGCCCTTGTTCGAAGTATGAACCGTCGCTCGATCATTATGTGCCTTAGAGACTTCCAAATGGCGATCGAGAGCGCGATGGTTAAAGTGGGTCTTCGAGCACCTGAACAAGACAGCTTCATTCTAGCCCACCTCCCGGCCTACAGAGTTATACACACAGGAGACCCGGGTATCATTTTTGTCAATCAGAAGGGATACAAAAGGTTCATGCTCTTTGAGGATCTCCCCTGTTACTCCGACGGTACTCTTAGAGTGGTTAGAGCCGCGCTTACTCAGAAAGTTCAAGACTTTGACGCTCAACAAGATCCAGAACAAAGATGCTCACCGAAGGAAATTCTAAGACACCCTCAGCGGCATTGAACTCCTGAACGAAAGGCTACATTTGAGACAAGTGACCAGACGCTTTGACGTCATCCTTGGACTCTGAGAAACGACTGATCATGCCAGAGTTCCAGGACCTCCTAAATGATCGAAAAGGGGGAGATTGTTAGACATTTAATTTCGATCATATGGAGTTATTTTGTAATAATTATTTACTTAGCATTTAGCTTTGTATTTATTTCCTTGTAATTTATTTTCTATGTAAAAGTCTAGGGGGCAATTGTGTCAATGCCCCATAGTTAATTAAATGGAGCTATAAAGCTCCTAGGGTTACTTTATGTATCACACGGTTCTAATATTGAATTCACATTACTGCAGCCGCCACTTTTCATTCTCTCAATATTCTCATTGTCTTCTTCATCATAACTTAATTATTGAGCTTGTTTCTTCTTGGGTTGTGAGAAAGAATCATCAAGGTGCTGAAATCATTTACGGGAATATCATTTTACAATGATGTTTCTAATTGCTAAATTACTCCTAGTTGGGATTCTTCCTAACATAACTCGCCATATAAAGCAATTAATTCTGGCCAAAAGCCGTTGATTCCATAAGCTTATGTTGTTTGCAGATGACATTAACGTCCCTTCGCTCATAACGAACCCACCGTAAATTTTCCCGAAGAATCCCCATTCCACTTCCATGTGTCTTTTTCAGCATGAAGTACTACAATGTTGAGCAAGCTTTCTAGCTTTTTAATCTCCTCCTTCATTCTGTTAGCATCCTCATTATATGACCAATCCCATCTATAACTCAATACGCCATTATTCTGAACAATTCTATTATACACATTACACAATTTATCAGCTTCTAACTCGAATAAAGATAGGAATAGCATATTTAATGGACAGTCCCCAAACCGTTATTAAACCAGATTTAAACCGACTTTCCATTTCTAACAACCCGAGAGAAAAGAACATCGACCCTGAAAGTTAAAGGATTTCAGTGACAGACCTGCTTTGACAATGCTCAGCCATGGTCCAGAGTAGCTCCTTTTTGCCATAGACTCCACGCTTTACCATCAACATTATGAATCGATTTGATGACTTTCACCCAAAGAGCTTCATCTTCCACCTTGAATCCCCACCACCATTTGGTTAGTAGAGCCAGATTTGCAGCCTTTAAGGAACCTAATCCCAACCCACCAATGGTTTTTGGTGCCATCATTTTGTTCCAATCACCTATTTAACTTTGGAGTTTCTTGAATCCGACGTCCGCCAAATGAATTTCCGTCTCATCTTACCTAATGAATCAATGATCTTTTGCGGAGCTTTATAAATTGACAAGAAGTATAAAGGCAGACTATTCAGGATTGATTTGCAAAGAGTGACTCGGCCCCCAAAAGAAATACTTTTAGCATTCCAGCTAGACAATTTTTCGCCCACTTTTTCGAGAATTGAATTCCAATGTATAGCGATTGACATATTTGCCCCAATGATAATCCCAAGATACTTAAATGGAAGAGTATCCATTCCACATCTTAACATAGAAGTAATCCGGTTTACTTCCCCCACCTCCACTCCTACACCAAAGATTTTACACTTTGTGTAATTTATTTTAAAACCAGATGCTAGATGAAAGCAATTCATAATCCTTTTAATATCTTGAACATTGGAACAATTCTAATTACCCACAAAAATCACATCATCGGCAAAGAAAAAGTGAGACAGATTTGGTCCTTTTTTTGGCAACTTCAAACCCATGAAAATACCTTTCTCCACCGCATCCTCCATAACTATGTGCAAACCTTCCATAGCTATCTATCTATACTATATATAATAAGAAAACCACTTGGAGAATCTGGACCATTAGATGGAAAGAAATCAATGGTCCAGATTAATGACAACTCATAATTATTTATGAAATGTCTCTTATACCCTTAATTAAAATCAATAATTATACCTATGCCATTTTTTTAATTCATTTTCCAAATCTACTATCTTAACTTAATTACATTAGATTTTGATTTTAATTTTTTCAATAATGAATAATATTAAATTACTATTTACCTAAAATAAATTTGTGTCATTATTATCCTTAATGATCATAGTTAAATTCAAATGTAAAAATTTGGATTTAAATGTAGAAGTGTAGTAAATAAAGTTAAAAATTTTTGTTAATTATTTTGCTAACAAGATTTAAAATGTAGTTGATAAAACTTCAATTGTGAATATGATAAATTTTGATTGTTGATTTTCAGATCTTTCATTTTTATATTTTATCATTTTCAAAATATATACACATTCACATAATTGAAGTTTTTTGTTTCTTACATTGATATTTCATATTTGAAGTTAATAAAAATTAAAAGAAACATTTTTTGCAAACACATATTATCTGTTTTTAATAATACAATTTAATAATATTTTTTTATTTAATATCAAACAACTAAGTATTTTTTATCTTTAATTTAACTAGCTTTCAATTTTTTTATTTTAAATATATGTAATTTTGTATAATAATTTATTAAAATATAAAAAAATATGTATTTTCTAAATCAACCCATGTAATACATGGGTTGATTAACCTATATATTATAATAAAACAAAACAATTCATGTCATATGTCACTTCTACAATACAAAAAATTTTATTTTTCCACATCTTTTTTCAAATTTAACACCTTAACTTACTTGCATTAAATTTTGACTTTATTTTTTTCATTAATTAATTAGTAATAAATTAGATTTTGTAACATTTAAAATTAATGTTTACCTAAAATAAATATCTATCATTATTATCCATAATAATCATAATTAATCCAAATGTAAAAATTTGAATTAGTTGTGCAAATTTATATTATTATGTATAACAAAGGAAAACATCAAATGTCACGTGTCACCTCTAAAAGGGGTAACCCACCCTCTGGGGGCCCCCACCAACTGGTCCCATGGCCAACGTGGAGGAGGTAAATCGCGTAACCCATGGTTAAAGGACATCTGCAAGGTTCACCTGTACGTTCACCAAAAAGATAATTACAACTTATAAAAAATAAAACATAAATACAATTTAATATTTTTTTAAAAAGATAAATATACTCTATTTTTTAATCTGTAAATAATAAAAAAAATAAACACAATTATTATTTTTGTATGTTTTTATCTTTACTCATATACATTTTTATATGAATAAATTTAATAAAAAAATATCCACTTAATACGTTGGTTATAAACTAGTTATAAATAAAAAAGGGGAAAGGGAATCTCCTTGTATCAAACCTTTGGAAATAGGAAATTCCTCAGATGTCGATCCATTAACCAAAATACAAGCTCTGGCTGATGATAAGCAACCCATAATCCACTTCCTCCAAAGCCCCCCAAAATTCATTTGATCAAGGATGGAATCTAGATATTTCCAGCAAACCGAAGCAAACGCTTTTTCAAAATCTAATTTGAATAAAAAGCATTTTCTTCTTTGTTCTTTTCACCCAGTTACAGATTTCCCCCAACATCAGAGGGCCATCCAATATTTGTCTGCCTTCTATATAAGTCGATTGCTCCCGACTTACAACCTTCCCTATCACCTTTTTAATCTATCTGCTAGGAGTTCAGCAACAATTTTATAGATACAACCAATAAGACTGATTGGTCTAAAATCTTTCAAAAGCATGGGATCCTTTGATTTAGGAATAAGAGAAATGAAAGATGAATTGCAACCTTTTGAGAACGACCTTTTTTTTTTCAAAGTCCCAAACCATGGCATACACCTCCTCTTTGATAATCTCCCAGTTTGATTTAAGAAATCCAAATGTGAATCCATCAGGGCCTGGAGCTTTTTCACCTCCACAATTCCAAACTGCAGCTTTGATTTCTTCTTTAGAAAAAGAAACCGTTAGTTTGGCTCTATCAGCTGCTGATATCTTTTTAAATGAGGGATTTATTAATTTCGGCCTTGCATGAATAAAACTTCACCGCCTCCTCTTTTAGTATTTTGGGATCAG
This sequence comes from Centrapalus pauciflorus, assembly GCA_020465985.1. Taxonomy (NCBI): domain Eukaryota; kingdom Viridiplantae; phylum Streptophyta; class Magnoliopsida; order Asterales; family Asteraceae; genus Centrapalus; species Centrapalus pauciflorus. The sequence continues at coordinate 77,320 of JAANYP010006805.1, read as the reverse complement.
ATTCCAAAATTCCGTTGATGCATAAACCATTCATTCAGTTTCTATTCAAAGCAGATTTAAATTTGCCATGGAAGTACTTGAAATTTTCATCACCATCTATCATCCATTTTACTCTAGGTTTCTGCTTTAGGTCCGGAGACTTTGCCATCTCCCTTACTTTAATTTCTTTTTTCCAGTCTTTTTTGCTTTCTAATTCCAATGCAGACAAAACTCTCCCTTTAGCAGCTATTTCTATTTTATCAACATTCCTTTTGAGCTCCTCAATCCCAACTCTTTCAACGTCAATCACATTCTTTTTCCAGATTTTGATAGCCTCTTTTACAGCTTTCAATCTTTTTGCTAAACTTTGTCAGCTCTATCATTAAACTTGCAAGACTTCCAAGCTTTTTCAACAACATAAGGAAAATCTTTATAATACAACCATGAGTTAAAAAATTTAAACGGTATCTTACCAAAACCTTTTCCCACACAATACTACAATTGGACAATGGTCGAATTTTTCCTTAGGCAATACCACAGCGGAGGTTGTAGGCCATTTCTCCAAGAATTCTGTAAAAAAAAATTCTATCGATTTTACTTAAAGAAATCCCATCTTCACTCATCTAAGTGAATCTTCTTCCAAATTTAATTCTGATAAGCCAGCTTTAATAATAAAGCCATTGAATCTGGTAGCACTGGAATTAGAAAAAGTAGAACCGAGTTTATCTTCCTTAAATCTCAGATCATTGAAATCACCCATTATGATACACATACCCGCCTTTGTTTCCATGATTGTTAATAACTCAGACCAGAGATGACAACTATCATTTGCACGACGCGGGGCATAGACGTTTGCAATAACCAATTCAGTATCCGATTGTTTTAATTTCCCAGTGATAATTAGGAAATTTAAACCTTTAATACACGAGGATTTGCTAAACACCAAAGACTTCCACATACTTAGCAACCGTTTCAAACTCCAAATCATTTGTATTCTAGAACCCATGCACCCTTAACTTTTCAGGGTTTGAAAATTGGGTCTCTTGAATTGCAATGAAGGAAATTTCGTTCTTGTATTGATGTTTTCGATTCCATTCTGCCTTGTCTTTACACCCTGCACCTCTAATATATAGTGAAAGATAATTCATATTGGACCCCCTTCCTTCTCCTGATTATTATCAACCAATTTTCGTACCTCTGACATCCATCTGGAACCCTAATTGATTCCCAATATGAATCGTTTGTTGAACTTCCTTATGTTTATCATCGCAGATGACAGCTCCTTAGATATCCAACATCCTTTATTGAATATCGTATTCCTCCTCTCCTTTATCCATATATCCTCATGATTTATTGATTTTATCTGCATGACGGGTTTTATACTTCTGCGGTTACCAATGCTTTGGTTTTCGTCTGAGGAAGATTGGGCAAACACCATAGCAGAAGAAAGGGGATATTGAGATCAAGTTTCTGTAAGCCTTATAAATTTCAGGCCCACCACCTTTGGTAGAATTAATGGGCTCAATTCTGAGATTCCTGTAAATCCACCCTACTCTCATTCATTGATCGGCCAATAATGGGTAAAACCCAAATATATCCTCAGACTAGATATCATCATTTGATTTCACACCCTTGCCATTGGAAATATCATTAATTCGGGAATCGGCCTAAATAAACTCTACATCCTCAATTTCAGTGTCATCAATCTTTGAACTTGCAAAAAACTTTTCCCCTTCCTTTAGCTGAACCTCCGGTGACTTCTCGTTGTCCCCGACAAATTTTTCCGTTGACTTCTCGTTGTCTTCGACAAATTTTTCCGGTGAGCCATCAGGAGAATGATCATTGTACTGAATAATTTTTAATAAATAATTATTTACATTAGATGTATGTAAACTTAAAACTAAAATGATATAAATATTGATTCCCGTAAATAAAATACAAGAAAAGTATAATTAATTGTCAATTATATTTTTTATGTATTTTTTTAAATATACGTAAATAGTAGTTAATTTTTTAACATTATTGTAAGTTTTTTATTTCTTATATATATATATATATATATATATATATATACATGGTGAGGATAAAATGAGACCGTGCTTAAAACGAGGACGGTAAGAACCAATAGAATTACTTTATTTTGTGAATCAACCAATAAGAAGCAAGGTGACATAATTGTAATTAAGTTCAATATTATATGAGGTGGAATCTAATAAAAGGGCATTTTGGTAATTGTGCACCATACATTTTAAATAAATTCTATTGGTTTTTAATTGTGAATCAGGCAACACCGATTTCGTTGGCATCATCATGATTCACAACACCTACAATGATTCATAAT
>JAANYP010006805.1:0-72500 GCA_020465985.1 Centrapalus pauciflorus | reverse complement strand
TAAATAGTTGGGTAAATTATAATACTGAAATATTGATTTATGAAGAAATGACTTTAAAAGAAATGGAAATAATTGTAGGGTCAAAATGGTAAATATGAAAAGAAAAAGGAGTAAAAGAAAATAAAGGAAAAAAAAAGAAAAAGAAAAGTGTTTTGTTGCTTTAAAGTCACGCCTACAACACACACACACACACACACGCACTTGTGTGTGTGTGTTCGTCCATTGCAAAGAAAAAAGAGAGAAAAGAGAGAAAAGAGAGATTTTTGGAGGAGAAAAGAAAGGAAAGATCCGATTTTTGGAAGATTCGTACGGTTTTGAAGATCCAAGAGGTACCAACTCTTATTTTTATAAATCTCTTACTTTTCTCTTCTCTCCACCATCTTCATATGAAGAAGATGAGAACTAAAATGAGTTTTTATGGAGATCTCTTAAAAATAGCTAGATCTTGAAAGAAAATAATGGAATATGTTAGATCCATTATTTAAAAAGTATATTATACAAGTTTCTATGTTTTTTTGATGGGTTTTCATGGAGATCTCTTAGAAATCTTTAAATCTTCAAAAAAAAAAAAAAGATGGAATATGTTAGATCCATCCTTTGAAAGTATATTATGCAAGTTTCTATGTATTTTGATGGGTTTTCATGAAGATATCTTAGAAATCTTTAGATCTTAAAAACAATGATGAAATATGTTAGATTCATCCTTTGAAAGTATATTATGCAAGTTTCTATGTATTATGGTGGGTTTATCTCAAAAACCCAAATTTGAGTTCATATGAACCTTAGGTAATCTAAAAAGATGAAAATGATGTTTATATATATATATATATATATATATATATATATATATATATATATATATATATATATATATATATATATATATATATATATATATATATATATATATGTATATATATATATATATTGGGAATAATTTTACAACTCTTTGTAATAAATATAGAGAAGTTTGGGTATTTTTTGCATTAAATCTATAAGGCAGAAAATTCAGTTCAGCCTTGAAATATTCTGAAAAATTCGCTAACTATGAATTTCGGATGGCCTTGGTCCGAATTTCGAATGACCTTGGACCGAAATTGTAATTTTAATTATTTTGATTTTATGGGATCTTTTGTCATAATAGTCTATGACATCAATCAAGGAGAATAATTAGACCAAAGTAATTATTGAGGTTTAATGCCGGAATTAGTTAAGTCTTACGACTAATGTATCCGGATCAATGTTAAGAAGTTATAAACTGTGAGACTTATAATAAATTATACTATGAACCTATGTGTAGAGATTTGACGGGTTAAAGTTTCTTGGAGATTATTACTTCTACTTTGACGACTGAAACTCGGTTTTGAGGCCGAGAGCTTGTTGTACACCACTGTGAGTTCTAGCATTAATGTATTTGCATGCATATCATGAATTGTATGTTATTGTTTTCGTATCATTCTTGTCACTTCCATGCTTTGCCATTACATACATTATAGTTGTTATTTATCACTCGGTTGATAACTTGTTGATCATTCATTTGACCTCTCCGCTGAGACCGTAAGTCTGTGTGTGGTAACCTAGCGGAATCATAATAGTAAGCATGTGTGAAACACCCATTTCAACATAATATAATAATAATGGGGTTGCAGTAAATTAATTATAATTAACATTGTTTTTAAAGAAAATTGGGCATGACCCCTTCGCATATCCCTGTTTAGTTATAAACCATGATTTGGAATGTAAGATGAATTTACAATATAATTCTAAATAGTTACAACAACTATCATCCATCAAAGACATTAGGTGTCTATATGTACACATCTAAGTGTGTTGGTAGACAGACTACCCAAAAATATCACAATATTAAATTAACTTTTACCGAAAGTCAAGACTTCAATTGCGGTCCGTTTAAACTTTAGGACCAGGGTCAGTAATCGCCTTGCCTTTACTAATCCATCTGAGGTATATAAAAGTGAGGGGTTAGCAAATAAATTTTGCTAAGTGAGTTACTAGATCGATATGGAGTGCAAAATATAAACATGTATAAATGTTAAAATGATTATGAAATGACAAGTGCAATATCTTTTAATAAAAATGGTGTGGGCATAGCCTATTAATTTGCATAGGTTGCGGTACATGACCCGCTACCCGCTGTTGCCAACAATTGTGAATCCATGTCCAGCTGTGCAACTCCAACCGGCTTCCATGTCCGGCCACCTACCCACGAGCTCATGTGGAGTAGGAATTTATACGCACAAACACAAAGTAAGGCGCTAATAATAATAATGATAATCTGGATATCCAGTGAGGCCAATGATAAATGATCATAGCTCACAATGGGTAATCAAGTGTAATCATGTGAAATATGAAATGAACAATATTCAAGTACATGAAGGTTAATATATGTAATGAAAGGTATCAAATGAGGTACGCTGGCCATAGGCCATGATTAAATAACAAACTGCCAACTAGGGCAGTATAATAAAACCAGTGCAATGCATCATATAAGAGGATGATGCCAAAAAGATATGCACAATGTCGTAAATAAAAGTAAACATGTAATTATGTAGGCAGCACACACACATCAATGCTAGAACTCACAGTACAATAGGCTATAATAGCCCTGAAGGCTCAATACGGCCAATAAAGCCACTTAACACCCCGAACCAATAACCAGCGCTTTTTCCAGCTCCGAACCTATTAAATAATGATATTCAAAGTATTCATTAGCTTATAATAGTATATCATAAGGTTTGGAAGTCATTTGAAGTGTTAAGCGTTTTCGTTTTAAGTTTCCGAATTTATCGACCTCGATACGCCTCTTATTTAGTTTTATAAAATTTTGGGCATTATTCGATGATAAGTTATGTGTTATATAATTATAGAATGATCCCATGATGTTATAGTATCATTATGGGACTTAAAACAAGTGTTTTGAGTAAACAAGGCTCGACTCGCACTAGTTTCGTATTTTGGCCATAACTTTTTCATACGAACTCGGATTTAGGTGATTCAAGAGCCCAAACGAAGACGAGACAGAGGGCTACAACTTTTGTCTTTTGAAAAATGGTCATATCTGAGAGTGATTCGACGAGTCAAGGGTATGAATCGACGATTCGAAACATGCTGGAATGAATTTTGGTACTCTGCTCGTGAATACTTCATTCCAAACCCAATTTTCACCATACAAATCGTCCCTAAACATGTTTCTATGTAATCTTTGACTACTATAAACATATATGAACATGTTTTAACATTTAAACATCAATAACTCAACTATTTCATTAATTAAATTCTTGGAATTACTCAATCAATTTCCAAACCCAAGTTTCATGGGTTTCACTCATTTCTTGAGTTTATATATATCAGGAATTTACCAAGAATCAATTCCTTTGCAATTATACATCCTTAAAACATATTACTTGAATTCCCCATTTGGCTAGTAAGTTAGTAAGAAAAAGAGAGGTAAATATACATATACATACATATAACTCAATACATGGAGGAGGCTTACCTTGGATTATTGTAGGAATTTTAGTGATATAAAGGCTCAGATTCTCTTAGCCCTTAAGCAAAGAATTTCAGCCCTAGTGAAGGTTCCTCATACAGAGAGGAAGCTTGAGAGAAATGAAATGAAGGAAGCTCACGATTTAAGGGGTTTTCAACCCTTAATTGACCACATTGCACATCACCACCTTAATGACTTTCATATTCTAAGTTTTGCCACCAACTATTGATTTTATATAAATTTACTTACTAATACATGGTGGTGGGCTTTAGATACTTGTACCCATGGCTATAAGGCTTGTACACTTTCATATGGATTTTGATTTACAACTGTTTAAAGCATAGGATACACACACACACACACACACACATATATATATATATATATATATATATATATATATATATATATATATATATATATATATATATATATATATATATATATAAAAGTCCAGTTTACCCATACATTGGTTTGTAATTTAATATTAACATATATTCTCTTAAATGATAAAAATTTCAATCTTTACATACTGATTAACATAAATAAATTACTCAATTTATTAGTTGAGTGTATAATTAGTAGTTTAATTATTATATCAAATTTGAGGATGTTACACTGTGTGTGGTAACCATTATTGCCTGTAAAACGATAAGCCTGTGGTCTGTGGTAATCGTATGGCATCACTGTAAACTGCATATCGATAAGCCTGTGGTATGTGGTAATCGAGCAGTAGATTGTAAACCCATTGTACGGTAAGCCTGTGTGTGGTAACCGCAATGTGGTAGCTTATTAGCCATTAGTTGGCCTCATGAGATTGTTAGTTAAATTCTTGGCATTGCATGACATCATTCATATATCGCATGATACTTTAATCTAGAAACTCACTAAACAACTTTGGTGTTTACCCGTTAGTTGATATTTCTTTTCAGGAACTGTTAAGGGCAAAGGCCCGGCTAGCCCAAACTGTTAGACATTGATTGGAGCTCGGATAGGAGCTCCATATTTTGTTGATGATTGGGGTGGGAGTAGCAGACTTCCATTTTGGACTTACACGAATTAGTTAATGATTATTAATTCGTTTGTAATCAAATTGATGATTTAACATTGTGACCCCAATTACATTACTCCGTGATTTCCGATACTCTGTTGTGTTATATGCAAAGTGTTTGGAATCACGCTGATGATTATTGAAGTATTAAAAAAGTTTTAATTTGACCGTATTTCCGCAAGTACTCTGTATAGAATTAATGTATAATGGTTTCGAAATACTCATATTAGTTTTATGGGTGTTTCAATATATATATATATATATATATATATATATATATATATATATATATATATATATATATATATATATATATATATATATATATATAGTCAGGTTCAAAAAAGTACCTTTTGAAATCAAGTGCACCCGAAGGTACCAACCTTAAAAAACTTTTTTAAAATTTTTTTTCTCATAACCATGTTTAAATTAATGTTATACGCATGATATATGAATTTCACATACATTCACACTTTCTGTGTCCTTAAAAAGTATGTGAATGCTCAATGCATATTTATGTGAATGGTCATCCAAGTGAATAATCATTCACATCATTCACATGATTTTTTTACCATTCACAAGATTTATGATGTTGCTCCTTTTGAAAAAAAAGTCTTATAATATTGTCTTATACATGTCTATTCAAAAAAAATATATATATGAATGACCATTCACATTAGGATACGCTGGAATCTCATAGGTACGCTGATGAACCTGATTATATATATATATATATATATATATATATATATATATATATATATATATATATATATATATATATATATATATATATATATTGAGGTTCAATGGGGAACCTTGATGCATTGGGAACCACTGAGAACCAAAAATGCATAAAGGTTAATATTGGAAAAGTTAATATAAATCTAATTTAATTGAGAGATTTAATTTAATTTAATTTAATTTATTCTCATTAAATTAGGAAACTAAATCTATTTAGCCAAACTTCCAATTATCTCTCCCACTTTCTCTCCTTCACCCTCATCTCTCTCCCCCTCTCTTTCTCTCTAGGCCGACGGCCGTCCACTCCACCACTCCACCGTCATCTCTCTCGGCCGGCCACCACTCCTCTTGGACGTCGCCACACGATGAACACCATGCATGAGGAACACGATGATGATGATTCCTTGGTGATGAACGATGAACATGATGCATAGCAGCCGGTTCACGATGTATTCCAATGAAGATGATGATGATTCCGTGATGATGATGATGATGGAATGATCTCGTTTTAAAGGTATGGTCGGTTTTTTCATTCATTTTCTTAATGAAAAACTTTGAAAATTTAATCGTGTTTATGAAGATAAATCATGTTTGAAGATGAATCAGATGAAGATGCATCGTGTTTGAAAATAAATTTGATGAAGATGCATCGTGTTTGAAGATTAATACGATGAAGATGCATCACCATTTTGATGATGCATGATGGTGCGACGAAGATGAGAATGAATATGGCCGAGAATGAAGATGAAGAACTGAGATGCATCGACTTCAAATCATCTTTTATGAATTTGTTTTGATTTTGTAATTTTGGAAGTGTATCAATTAATTTTATTTAGCATTTATTGTTTACCTAATATTTTGAATATTCAATTATATATAAAATTAAATTTTATTTGACTAGATATATTATTTTTCGCAAAACACCCTTATGCATACCAAAATACATGCATCGCGTGATGCACCAATGATCATTTAATCTAAGGGTTGTGGTTGGTTCTTTTTTGGTTTTCGATAGTTGCCCATAGAACCTGACCTTATATATAGGATCAGGTGAGAAGAACTTATGGTGAGAAGAGGTGAGAAGGAACCAGAGCACGACACGTGGCATTAGTTGTCAATTATAAATAAGGGCAAATTTGGAATTTTAATTTTCATTTTCTTTATTATATAAAAAATGAAAACTAAAATCTTGTTTATTGGAATAGAAAGAATTTTAATTTTAGTCAAGATTTATCTAATTAACTACTTACCTAAAAAAATGAACAACTAATAATTATGTTACCTTTTTATTAAAAATCAATCCAAAATATTTACTGTATCTCACCACTGAAGACTGTTAATTTAAATCAAGAGTATGCACGTGATTGTGATTTGGATCCAAAAGGAGAGAACTGACGGGGGGAAAAAGTCTTGCCCGCCTCATCTTTTGTCGATTTCCGCCGCCACAACAAAAATTCAGCCACCACCACAACCTCCACCACAGACTATGATTCTCGATTTCGCATCATGGATCAAGCTTCGAAAGAGCACAACATGATGTGGTAACCGATATCTCTCCCTTGTTAGCCCCCACAATCGCTAAGACCTCTATGACCGACTAGATTTCTTCATCAATGCATCACTTTTAAAAGACCAAATATGTTGTTCATGAGTATGCATAATGCCTATTATATTTTGGTTTGTACATTTAGATTGGCTTTCGTTATTTATAGATTTTGAGATTATGGATTTGTTGGTGCGTTTTAATTGAATGAGTTGTTGGTGCATCATTAATTTGTTTGATGCATTTGTTGATTCAAGTTTGTATCATCATTTTAACGAGATGAGTTGTTGGTGCATTATCGTTTGGATACAAATCTGTGGATAATGCATCATGGTTTGGTTACAATTAATCATTAGGTAGTGCATCGGTGGCTCAATTAGTATTTGGATACAATTTCGTAGTGCATCATCTTTTGAATACAATTGTTTAGATAGTGCTGGATACAAATGTTTGATAGTGCATCAATGGTTGAATTAATGTTTTTTTATATCATCGATGTTTTGTTGTATTGTGGTATAAAGTTTAGTGTATCATCGATGTTTTTGTTGTATTCAGTATTTTAATAAATCAATAGTATGTGATGCTCCAAAATTGATGCTACAATACATTAAAATTGATATTTACGTTTTTTAATCAAGTGCATCAACTACGGAATTTCGTTGCATCATCCTTTGAAAAGACGTATTGAACTTTTTATTCTCATAAAAATTGAATCATTAATTTTAAAAGACTAAATCATTTTATGGATATTTAATAATTAAAAGAATTTATTTAGTATATAAATTATATTATTTTTGTTGGACAAATATGCCCTCCATTTAATTAAATTGTTTCCAAAAATTAAAATTTCCAGATTTACATCAATTTATTAATGGAAACAAATGATTGGTCCAGAATCCTTCGCACCCTAATCACCATAAGTTTCTTCTCACGAGATCTATATCCTCTCTCCCTCTCTCTTTCTCTCTCTCTCTCTCTCTCTTGAAGAACCTCCATGCACCACCACAAAAGCATCACAATTCCCCCGTGATGCATCATTTTTTACATGTGATGCATCAAATTCCCGCGTGATGCATCGATTTCTACGTGATGCATCACGAATTGTGGTTCTTCGATGCATAGAGGTTCTCCATTAAACACACACACACACACACACACACACACACACACACACACACACACACACACACACACACACATATATATATATATATATATATATATATATATATATATATATATATATATATATATATATAAATTATAACAAATAATTTGTTAAATAAAATGTATATAGACTTAAAATTAAATAATATAAATTTTAATTATTATAAAATATCCATAAAAACATATGTATTTATTAAAAATATTATTTTTTTATTTTTTTAAATATACGTAAATAATAGTTTATTTTTAACATTCTTCTATATTTTTATTTCTAGATATATATATATATATATATATATATATATATATATATATATATATATATATATATATATATATATATATATATATATATAATCGATATAATTTAAAATTAGTTTTACGTAAAAGTGTTTATACACATTTTATAACATAAATAAAATATTATGAAACAAGATGTGGTAATAATGTATTATGTTTACTTTTATAATATTTAAATTTGTATGTATTTTTAATACATATTAATATATTGATAAACATATAATATAAATTTTTAATTACATATATAGATAAATATATATAAGATATAATTTGAAAGTAGATTTAAATTTTATTTAGATTAGATTGATATTAAAATATTATATAACTAGATATAATATATTGATAATATAGTTTTATTCTAATTTTATTACATATTTATATATTTTTAATTGATATAATTTAAGAATATTTATTTTTTAAATACTATTAAAGTTCATAGATAAATTATATGATTTAAGTTTTATTTAAGTTTATATTTAGAATAGCTAAATATTAACAAATGACAAAGAAGATTATTAGATAATATTAAATAGTGGATTCTATTAATTATTTATAAATATTAGAAATAATAAATTGTATTTTATTTTTTAATTTAATTTATTTTAAAAACAATACAATATATTTATTTCTTTAAAATGAAATGTTAGGCACAAAAAGGCCTCAGTCAAACCTGCTGTACATCTGAGGGGAAGATTTTTAATCAAACCTGTTGATGCACTTGAAGGTTGAATTTAAGGCCTGTTATATGCCTTATTAAAACCTGAAAGTGATTGTAATATCAGCCCAAAGCTGTTTACCATGTTGCATTCGTTGCAACAAAGACAGTTTGTCCAAGCTGTTCTATCTGCTAGGGGTGAACACAGTTAGGCCGAAACCGATTAAACCGGCCAAACCGAAATCATTCGGCCGGTTTGGCCGGGTTAGAAAAGTAATGTTCGGCCGACTGGTTGGAAAAGTTTTCAAACCGTGTTTACTGGTCGGCCGATGGTTTGCAACGTCAAACCGGCCATTTCGGCCGAACCGACCAAGTTAGATTATATATGTAAGTTTTTTTTGTGTTTTTTCATTAATTTTTACATTATTTAAATAAATGTCTGTAATTATCTATAAATTGATTCTAATATTTTCTATTATAGAATCAAATAGACAAATACGATACGATACAAATGCAATTTCTTTAAACATGCTTATAATTGTTAATCAAATTTCAATGAAATGCAACATCAATTTAATTTGCAACAATTTACCTATTTAAGTTTACTTTTTTAATAATTACAACAAGATATTGATCGTATTTTTTTCTTTTTATGTTGTGTATTCATACACCAATTTATTTGTTTGTTTTCTTTTTTATTTGTTAGAATATTTATAAATCAACTCGAAGTTTCTAATTCAAATCGTGAAACCGGCCGAACCAAACCAATTATTTGCGGTTTGGCCGGTCCAGTCGAGCCGTTATTCTTGGCCGGTTTGGTTTGAGAATTTTCCAAACCGAAGTTACCGGTTTAGCCGAGATTTTAGTCGCCAAACCGGCCGAACCGGACCGTGTTCACACCTACTATCTGCTGAACAGGCTGGGCATAAACTGTCTACGCTGCTTTGTTCTCTTGAGCAGCTTGGGCAGTTTTCAAGTGTTCTGTTCTTTGTGAACAGGTTAAACACTTTATGGAATATGTTTCCAAGTCCCATGTATTGTTTTTGGCTACAAGATCAGTTTACAAGTCGAAGACAAAGTGGAAAACAGAACTGCACAGCCTGACCACGCTGTTCTATCACATGAAGACAAACAGATATTTGAAAAGGGTGACAGACCTTTTCTTATATCAAATGACATTAGCAAAAGAAGAAAGATGCAAAGTTGACATTCCTCTTTTGGTTAAAGCCTTATGCAACAGTGACAAAAAGGAAAAGACAAAGATTTTGCCATGTGAAGACACTTTTGGAAAGACTCTCCACTATCTCATTTGTCCAATGAAGAAGCTTCACTAAGATTCTCCTTTTGAGTATAAAAGGAAGCTTCTATGGATAATGAAACATCAAGAGTGTGACAATGAGTACGTGCATTGAAGTGTGTTATTCCATGCATGCAAGTCTGCTTATATAAAACAGTAGAGTGTGTCTAAGCTGGTCATGTGTAAGTTGTCCATCTGAGTCTTGTAAAAACAGTGAGTGCCTCTAAGTGAGAGTAATCATTGTAACTAGTCTGAGTGTGTTTTAGATTAGTTGAAAAACTGTTGTATCTGTCATCTCAGCTTGAACCTTTCCGCATTCAAGCTTGTTTGTAATTAACTTTTGTTGATAATACATACAAACATTGAGAAAAGAGTGTTTAAGTTTTAATTGTTGTATTCACCCCCCTCTATCGCTTAGAGCTATACACTTGGGAAACCTTCCGGGATCTACAACTGGTATCAGAGCGGTGTTAGAGTGTGTGTCAACTCTAGATCTCTCATTCTCCCTATGTTTCCATGGACAACAGTTCTGCAAGTTCCTCTTACTATGACAATGGGTCAATGGCCAAACCCCCAAAGTTCAATCATCAGAACTTCTCTGGCTGGAAGTGCAGAATGATGCTCTATTTAGAGAATCTGGATGTACAACTACCAGAGATAGTAATGGAAGGTCCCTATGTGCCAACTTCTGTTACTACCATAACTCCTGCTGTTGAAGGAGCAGCCCCTGAAATCAGAACCTTTGAGAAGGCCAAAGCTCAATGGTCTGATGAAGACAAAAGACTGGTTGCTCTGGATGCAAAAGCCAGGAATAACCTGGTTATCTCTTTGCCTGATGATGTGTTCAAACAGGTTGAGAAGATGAAGACTGCAAAGGAGATGTGGGATACTTTGTGTACCGTCTATGATGGACCCACAATCACACTGGACAACAAGATTAATAATCTTGTTAGACAGTATGAACTCTTCTTTGCAAAACCAAAGGAGACACTCACAGAAACCTACACCAGGTTTACTGCTCTTGTTGATGATCTCAAAGCTGTTGGGATCACTAAGGACAGCCTAACCCTGGTGAACAAGTTCTTGGACATCCTACCTGAAGAATGGAACTACTTTTCCACCACCTTGAGAAACTCATGTACCATCAAAGGTATGGATCTGGTAAACTTATATGGATCTTTACTAAATGATGAGCAGTCAAGGCAGCAGAAGAGAAATGCCTTGGAAATGTCCAAGAAGGTGCTGCCTTAGTGGCCAGCGTGAGACAACCTGTTGGGCAGGAGTGTGATGTGTTCACACAATCTGATCAACAGGCTGATGATGAGAGAGAGGAAATGTCTGATAAGGAAGACAGTGCAGATCTTGTTGAGCTTGATGATGAGCAAAAGATAGCCATGCTTGTCAAAAGGTTCAACAAGAAGAGGTTTGGAAGAAATATGCTGCAGGGAAACTCAAATGCTGCCAAGAAGAAGGCATTTGATAAATCTAAAGCTGAGTGCTTCAAATGTGGCAAAGCTGGCCATATAGCTGCTGACGACTGTGTGTCAAAAGCTGTTGGACAGTCTTCCAAACCATACAAGACTAACAGGGACGATGGCTACAGGGTTAAGTACCTTATGGCCATGGCAAAGCTGAAAAAGTTGGAAAACTCAATGGCTTCCAACAAGCAAAAGGGACTGATGGCAGAGACATGTGACTGGGAGGAGTCTGATTCATCCTCAGATGAATAAGACAACAATTGTCTGATGGCCAATACTGATGTCCCATCAACTAGCAACTTCAAACAGGATTTGGCTGAAGCTGAAGCCTTCAGCAGCTTGGAGAATTGGAACCCTACAATGATGTACAAGGTACAAAATTTAATGGCTTACAGTTCAGATGAAAAAGTAAAAATGTTTGAATACATGCTGGTTGATTTAAAAGCTGCTGTTGAGAAGCATAATGTTTTAATATCTGAAATCTCTAAGCTTAAAACTGATCTTGAAATTAATCTAGTAAACTAGACAGTTTCCATAAGTTGGAAACTGAGTTTGATGAACTAAAACACATCAACTCTATTTTACTGAAAGAAAAGAGAGAAACAGATGTAAAACATGCAAAGCTTCAAAAGATAGTTGACTCTTGGTGCCAATCAGCACAAAAAGTCAGCCATTGCATAAGTCAGCAGATCCCTGCACAAATCCAAGCCTATCTTGGAGGGGATCTTAACACAGTAGCTTCTATTGTTGAGATCAATAATCTGAAAGATGACTTATCTACTCTTGGTGAGCTTCCCAGTACTTTCATCCAGAAAGTTAATGGAAAGCTGGTCTCAACAAACAGGTTTGTCAGGCCTCAAAATACTGACAGCTTGTGTGAAAAAGGCCCAAAAGCTGATGATGGAATGGGTTCTCCATCAAATCAGCCTGCTAAGTGCTCTGCTAATTCACACAAGCAAAGGAAAGGAAAACAAGCTCAAGCTGCAGCGGTGGACACCAAACCTGTTGACAGAACAGGCTCTGGGTCCAAAGCTGATGGTAAGAGACATGTTAATCCTTTTGATGCTAAACATTTTGAAAATAAGTTTTCAAGAGGCAAGCAGCCTACTTTCAACAAGGGTAAGTCTCATGTTGAAAGCAAATCTGGTGTGGTTTCAAATAAGCTTTCAAATCATAGTAGAAAATTGGTTATAAATGAAAATAAGTCTTTCAAAACCAGAAACAGTGATTATGCTGATAGGCAGCACCAATCACATCTCAGTAAGGGCAAAGGCAAAGCCATTGCTCAACCTGAGAAATCTGGGAATAAGTTTCCCAAACCTGTGGAAGGTCAAAAACCAATCAAGCTTCCTGTTTTTGACATCTGTCCTCCCAAAAAGAGGAAAGAAGAAACAGGCAAAGCTATTGCTATTATGCCAACCACCCAATCTGTTGATTTATCGAAAAATAGTAATAAGTTTGCTAAACCTGCTGATAAAATCAACAGAAATAATTCAGAATGTGTTTCTGAAAGCTCCTCTTCCAAAAAGGTCAAAAAGAGAAAATGCTATAAATATGGGAAGAAGACACACATGGCCAAAGACTGTCCTGAAACTAAGGACATGAGGCCTGTTGACTCTGCTAGTTCCATCATTGCTAAAACAAGCAGTGTTGGAAGTAACTTAGTCAATGAGAGTGGTATCCAAACTGATACCATTCAAATAGGAAATATTAATGTGGATATTACTAGCCCATCAACACATGTTGATGAAGTAGGAGTACTCATCACTATGATGAGTTCCCCTAAATGTAACTAATATTTTCCTATGACATTCTGCAGGACAAACAACCATCGCAGGTTTGGTACTTGGACAGTGGCTGCTCAGGGCACATGACAGGTTGCAAGGACCTGCTGAATGATCTAAGGCCTGAAAAAGGGCCAAAAGTCACTTTTGGTGACAATGTACAGGGATCCACTGAGGGATATGGAACTCTTAAAGCTGGTGCTGCAGTGTTCAAAAGAGTAGCCTATGTGGTTGGGCTGAAACATAACCTTGTAAGCATAAGTCAACTGCGTGATGCTGGCTACAAGGTTAACTTTGATGAAAACCTGGTTACATATTGGATCCCCAAGGCAAAGTTGTGTTGTGTGCTCAACGGAAGAAAGGTGTATATGTTGTGGATATGAAATCTGCTGATCCCACAACTGAAACCTATTTTCTCACAAGAACAAATGCAGACCTAAACTGGTTATGGCACAAAAGGCTGTCACACCTGAACTTCAAGAACATCAACAAACTCTGTAAGAAAGAGTTGGTAACAGGTTTGCCTTCCATGACTTTTGTTAAGGATAAACTCTGCACAGCTTGTGAGAAAGGCAAGCAGAGGAAATCATCTTTTAAATCCAAGCATAAGTTTTCTATTGATACTCCACTCTTCTTAATCCACATGGACTTGTTTGGACCTATCAATGTCCTAAGTCTATGAGGAAGAAGATACACTCTAGTAATGGTTGATGAGTTCTCTAGGTTTACATGGGTAATCTTCTTGAAGAGCAAAGGAGAGGCTGCTAGAGAAATCATTGGATTTGTCGAAAAGATGGAAATGCTGAACTCTGCTCAAGTAAAGCAGCTTAGAAGTGATCATGGTACTGAGTTCAAAAACAGTACTCTTGAAGACTTCTGTGAAGAAAAAGGGATCTCTCAAAACTTTTCAGCAGTAAGAACTCCACAACAAAATGGAGTTGTTGAAAGAAGAAATAGAACCCTTATTGAAGCTGCTAGAACCATGCTATGTGCATCTGGTTTACCTTCATCATTCTGGGGTGAAGCTGTTAACACTGTTTGCTTCACTCAAAACAGATCCTTAGTGGTGACAAGGTTCAACAAGACTCCCTATGAGCTGCTCAAAAGGAGGAGGCCAAATATTAGCTACTTCCATGTGTTTGGATGTCCCTGCGTCATTATGAATCAAAGGGATCAACTGGCAAAGTTTGAACCAAAAGCTGATGAAGGTGTGTTTGTTGGTTACTCTGCTATCTCCAAACCGTACAGAGTGTACAACAACAAAAGAAAGGTGATAGATGAATCTATCAATGTCACCTTTGAAGAGTCCAAGAATGCTTCCATCAAAGTTGTTCCTGAATCAGTTTCAGGAGAATTCAACTTTGATGATCTCATGCATTCAAACAGTGAAGAGGACTCAAAAGCTTCCACTACATCCAGTGTGGAACCTGTTAATCATGATGGGCATGATGATGATTTTGTCAATACACCCTGTGTGAATAAGTGTACTGACTTAATTACAACTACATGTCCTGAACCAATCAATGTCGATTTTCCTGGATCCTCTGCTGATATGTTCAACAGCGGTCTGTCATGTTCAACAAGTGAACAGGCTCAAGACAACAGTGTGTCTGAAAATCTTGAGAGCTGTTCAACAGGACCTGCTGAAGATGCTAACAACTCAGGAGAATCCTCATTGAAGAATGATCCTAAGTGGATCAGATGTCACCCCAATGATCAAATAATTGGTGACATCAACAAAGGGGTACAAACAAGGTGGGACAGCTTAGGGAACTTCAGTATGTTTTCTAGCTTTGTGTCCCTATTGGAGCCAACAATAGTGGATGAAGCACTTAAAGATGCCAATTGGATCGCTGCCATGCAAGAGGAACTCAATCAGTTTGAAAGAAACAAGGTATGGAAGCTGGTCCCTGCTCCTAAAGGTAAAACTATAATTGGCACTAAATGGGTTTTCAGGAACAAGATGGATGAGCAAGGTCATGTCATTAGAAATAAGGCAATACATGTTGCTCAGGGCTATAGACAGGAAGAATGAATTGACTATGATGAAACATTTGCTCCTGTGGCCAGGCTGGAGGCAATTTGTTTGTTTCTAGCCTACGCTGCTCATAAGAGCACAAAGGTATTCCAAATGGATGTGAAGAGTGATGGGAAGCTGCAAGAAGAAGTTTATGTCAAGCAGCCTCCAGGTTTTGAGAATGAACATCATCCAGGTTTTGTCTATAAGTTGGACAAAGCCCTCTATGGTCTAAAACAAGCCCCTAGAGCCTGGTATGACACTCTTACTGATTTCCTTATGAGCAATGGGTATTCCAGAGGTAAAGTAGATACCACATTGTTCATAAAGAAGGTGAAGTCTGATATTATTCTTGTTCAAATTTATGTGGATGACATAATATTTGGTTCTACCAATGAGCAGTTATGCAAGAATTTTTCATTACTCATGAAATCCAAATATGAAATGAGTATGATGGGTGAACTTACTTTCTTTTTAGGATTACAGGTTAAACAAACCTCAAATGGAATTTTTATTAATCAAAGAAAGTATACTTTTTTATTAATCAAAGTTCTCCTATTAAAACCCCAATGGCAACCAATGCAAAGTTAGATGCAGATGCCAGTGGCAAAGCTTTTTCAGTAACAGCTTACAGAGGCATGATTGGGAGCTTGCTGTATTTAACTGCTAGTAGACCTGATATTATGTTTGCTACTTGTTTATGTGCTAGGTTCCAAGCTGATCCAAAAGAATCACATCTAGCTGCTGTAAAAAGAATCTTCAGATACCTTAAGGGTACACCAGGTTTGGGTCTTTGGTATCCCAAAGACTCAACCCTTGAACTGACAGGTTATTCAGATTCTGATTTTGCAGGTTGCAGGCTAGACAGGAAAAGCACAACAGGTGGATGTCAACTCCTTGGTGGTAAGTTGATAAGTTGGTGTAGCAAGAAGCAGAACTCAGTGTCTACTTCTACTGCTGAAGCTGAGTACATTGCTGCTGCAAGCTGCTGTGGGCAGATTCTGTGGATGCAGCATCAGCTTGAAGACTATGGCCTTGTATATAGGAAAACTCCTATTCTGTGTGATAATACAAGTGCCATAGCTATATCCAACAATCCAGTGTTTCACTCCAGAACAAAGCATATAGAAGTCAGACATCACTTTATCAGAGATCACATTCAGAAAGGTAATGTGGAGGTAAGTTTTATTTCCACTAATGAACAGCTTGCAGACATTTTCACCAAACCTCTTGATGAAAACAGGTTTAATTACCTTGTCAGCAAGCTGGGCATGTTAAACAAAAGTGACTAAGTGTCCTTAATGTTCTAAGACTTTATATGTCCCACACTACTAAAGTTCTTTCAGAACAGCTTAGACAGAACAGGCTATGCATGTTCTATACTTAGTCGTTTTCTGCACAACTTGAACAGCTTGGGCATATAACAGGTTTGACAACAACAGCTTATATGTCAAGCCTGATCTGATGATCAAATCTCCACCCTGCTCACTCTTTCAATCTGTCATACAAGGCATTGTCTTGTAACCTGATCAGCTATTGAACAGAACCTGTTGTTACATAGCTGAACAGGTTGAAGGAACAGCTTGAAGAGTGAACAGCTTGTGATGACTCTGCTCATCACAGGTTTGACCATCAGCGTAGACCATCAGTTTAATTACCTTTCTTCACAATTAAGTTACTTAAATTTTGTTTTTATTTAACTTAATTACTGCGAATAATGTGGGTTTTGTGTGTTAGTGATTAAAAAGGGCTCAAGTGGTCTGACAAACGGTCTGACATGGATAACCGTTCCTTTTTCCGTTAACGACTTTTTCAAATCAACCGCCCAAATGTTTCTCTCTCATACCCACTCACATTCAAAGCCTATAAATACCCCCTACTGTTTCATCTTCGTCTTCCTCGCTACTTCCATAAACTTCCCAAAAACCCTAAACATCGACTAAGTGTCCTGTGCTTCTGTTTCTTTCACTACTTCCCAATATAGCTCACAACAACAACCCCTTTCTACCAGTATTTGTTGGTGATGATGTACAGAAACACTCATCAGTCACCACAATGCTAACCCTGAAACCCACTAACTACATTGCCAACCTCACAATCCCCAAAAACTATGTGGGGAAAGGCTATGACCAAATGGTGGAGTTTCTGAAAGTTCATCCGTTGAACTACGCCATGACTGCAACTCGTGGTGTCCTGTACCAGGAGATGGTGTATGAGTTCTGGTACACCTATGCCTATAACCCAGATACCAAAGTCATCAAGGGCACCATACTCAATGGGACTCTGACCATTGAGATCAACACTCGTCTGCTCAGGGAAGTTCTTCGACTCCCTGTGGTTGAACAATATGTTCAGCCACAGCCTGAAGATGAACAGATGAAGAATCTGCTGCACTTCTGTGGTGTAGCAGAACCAAAAGTTGGAGCAACGCTGTTCAGAAAGGATTTGTCTCCTACTTACAGCTTCTTATTCGCCTCTGTGGTAATGTGCTTCAGCAGCAAAGTTGGTTCCTTTGACCAACTGAGCCGTGATGAAATTCCTGTGGTTCTGCAGCTTGTGGATGGAACTACAATAGACATGGCTAAGTGGATTTTCATGAATTTGAGGAACCTGGTGCAGCAGGAGACACGACCAGCTGCTGTTCGATATCCTAGGTTTTTGAGCCTCATCTTCAAGCATATTTGTGGTGAGCATTTGTATAACTCTCAGCCTTTACTTCATACTGCTGCATTCCCTGTAATAGGGAATAGAGTTTTCTATACTCCGGTTCTCCCAAATGAGCCTCCTCTCTCTACTCCAATGAGGAGGCTGTTAGGATTGGTGGAAGGACCCTTTGATGTGAGGGTGGATCCTGAAACTGCTCCCAAAAGAAAATCCAAAGCCAGGGCCAAGCTTGTTAAAAGGACCCTGGAAACCACTGAAGCTGGGCCTGTCCACAAGAAGGCCAAAACAGCTCAGTCTGAGTTTGCATCCTTAGCCTCTGTGCCTGAGGGGGACCAGACTCCTCACCCTGGTTCATTTATTGAACCTGAAGCCTCTGTGGCACCTGAGACTATGGAACAGGCCAGCCCACCTGTTTCTGACCCAGTCTCCAAACCTGTTCAGTCTGAATCTCTCACCTCTCCAAAATTCCCCACCTCATCTCACATCTTATACCAACGAAAATCCCTAGCCAAAAGAAATCAACAGCCCAAACTAGCCCCTCTGTTCCCCTCTCAACAGGGTTCAGTTGAAAAAGAAGCAACCCCTGCTGCCTCTCCTATTTTGGGAGAAGGATCAGCACAATTGGAGCCTGCTTCACTCCACCCTGTGTCAACCCCAAGTCAGCCTATACCCTCTGGTTCCTCCCAACAGGAGCCAGTTGTACAAATGGAGATAGCCACATCAACTATTCCAGCCTCCTAACAAGCTGAGAATATTGAAAGACAGGAGTTCTCTCCACTCCATACTGAGTCCACACTGTCCCCACCTCATACTTCTCTACACCCTGAGTCTGCACGAGGTATCCACCCTGCTGGCTTAGACCAACCAGCAGATCAGCCTCAAACTTCTGCTCCTCATGATGCAGCTGTTCTACACCAAACAGCCGCTGAAGGACCCACAACTCAAGCTGATGAACCTCAGGGAATAGAACATCCCTTTGGTGAGGCTACTCCCTTTATGCAAACTCCATCAGCAGGTTTCACCACTGCTGATGTTGAAATGCAAATTCCAACTCCCAATGATGAGGTACTTTTAAACCAAGGTACTGCAGAGGGAACCACCACTGGCCTTAATGAAGGTGCTGCAAAACAAGCAGTGTCTGAAAGGCTACCATCCTCTACCCCCTCTCCTGATGATGCAACTACTGCCACTGCTGAAGGACCTATTGATCCCTCCAAACTGGGCACCATCACTTTTGCCCAGGCTATGGATCTTCTTTCCAACATACCCCTTCCTTCTACATCACCTCCCCATGCACCAGCCTCATCTTCTTCATCACCATCTACTCACTCCAAACTATCCACTCATACACCTCCATCTCCTAAAGACCTGCCTTTGAAGGATCAACTCTCTTTGCTGACCAACAAAGTTGGTTCTTTAGAAACTTCCATGTCCTCTCTACCCTCTCTTATTTCAGACTCTGTGTCTTCACAGCTTAGGGGATTCTTTGATATGTTCAAGGATTCCTTCCCAACCACTCCACAAACTGACAACTCCTCACAGTTTCTTGCACTCACTGCACAGCTGCAAAATGTCTCCACTTCCCTCTCCTCCATTCTTTCACTCCAACAGGACTCTGTGTCCTCAATGACAGCCATATCTCAACAGCTGTCATCTCTCCTCACTTCTTGTAATTCTACACTTCCTACCACTTTGGCCACCTTAGACACCTTAATAAGCTCTCTATCAAATTTTGTGTCATCAAACCTTGCTGATGTGCAGGACTCTCTTGAGTTACATCTTGCACAGCTCCAAACTTTGTTGTTCACAGCTTCTGATAGGGAAAATATTCTCAAGCTGATCACCATTGCTGATTCCCAATCATCATCTCTTCAAACCTGTCTTTCCCATCTTACAGAGGTAAAGGACAACCTGGCTTTCTTAGTGCATAGCCTGGTTGGTCCCAAGCCTACTGCCGAAACTGCTGGCAAGCCTGCTGACTTCATGTCTTCAGGAAGACCAGGTGTTGAAGGTGCTAGTCCATCTCCTTTAAAGGGGGATAAGTCATCTGCCTTGAAGACTAAGTCAAAGGGGGAGAAAACTTCTTCTCCTAAGGAGAAATCAGTACCTACTGGTCAACCAGCAGGAGCATCTGCAACAGGTACAATGGAAGGTGGCTCTCAAGCTGCTCAGCTTACTCAGGCTGAATCTCCAAACCCTGCTCAGTCTAAGGGGGAGGAATTCATTTCTGAAGACATGCCAAGCAGTAGAAGGAGGCATCTCATTTTCCTGAAGCTGTTATCACTACAACAGCTAAAGGAAAAGAAAAAGCAGTATTTGATCCTGAACAGCAGAAAGCAGCAGAGTTAAAGTTTCACAAAGCCAGGGCAAAGAAAATGGGTCTTCCCATGGATAAATACTATGAGTTCAGAGATGAACAACTTCAAGCACTGGAAGCACTAAGAAAAGAAGAAGCCTCTGCCAAAGCTGCCAAATCTTTTGCACTCCAAGAAGCAAGAAAAATCAAAATGCCCTCTTTGGATGTGCAGAAGAAACTGATGGAACCTGCTAAGGAATCAGCGGGTGAAAAGGAAGGTGAACAAGTTAAGGGTGCTCTGGTCTCTGTGACCAAACCAAAGCAAGCATCCTCTGCAAGAGCCCAGTTCCACTTTGACAACCTGGCAAGGAAAAAGTTTCAGGATGTTGCTGATAGAAGGCTTGCCAAGGAAGCAATTGTCAAAGCTGTCCCCATAGCAAGAAAAGGCAAACAGTGGAAATTGCAGATAACCAGAATGGGTGCAACAGGCTCAGAACTTGAAACTTATGACTACACTGATGTTGCACAGATGGGGTACAGGGAATGGGTTGAGCTGGCAGTTGCCCTGAGCCAGTCTAAGTCAGAAACGGCTAAGACTATCAGGGCATACATTAAGAAGCTGATGGAGAGAGTACAGGATCTTGGCCTGATCTCAAAAGAAGTCAGTGAGGGTGTCTCTGTGACACACCCCAAAATAAAGGCCAGGAGGACAAGAAAGGATACTGAGCTGGAACAACTCCTCATCTTAATTGAACAGGGTGATTATGCTGTTGAGATGAAAGGAATTGACTACAGCCTGCCCGGTGGAGTAGAGTTTGAAGAAGGCAAGATAAGTGAAGAACCTGAGTTGGGGGCATTTTTTGTAGATCCCTTAACACAGAAGAAATGCTTTCAGAGAGCATCAGATCTATACAAGGTGGATCTGAGACAGCTTGCAGCCTTCAGACTTGCAGCTTCATTCAGGCAATCAAGCAGGTGGAGAGCAGCCGTCTGGGATCAGCTCAGAGGCTTTTATGAGAGAGGTGAACTTCAAGATCCCAAGTTTATGATCCTCGGAGTTGAAATCCAAGATTTGGAGGAAACAAGGGATGAGCTTGAAAAGATGTTTGAAGGACCATCACCACTGGAGTGAAGTCCATCTACCATCAGGGTAGGTGAAGAATGGAAGCTGTCCATCTGTTGGACAGGCTTGCCATTATCTGGTCTCAAAATGTAACAACCCAACTTTTAGCTAAACCTAAATATCTGATCATCGAACCAATAATGTAATATTATTACATTATTTGAATTATAATTTAATTAAGTTTTTGAAATAATTAATTAAATTATATAAATATAAATATTTCAATTATGATTTAATAAATTATTAAGATAATTAAATAAAAGATATATAAGATACGAAAGTAATAGTGGGTTAAGTAGCAAACGTAACTAGTTAAAGTATATAAACGGAATTTAGGTTTATAAAATCAGATTTCTCTCTCTCTCTATACTCTCTCTCTAGACCTTTTCTCTCTCTACATCTCTTTAAGATTTCTTCTAAACCAACAGTCGGATTATCAAGATTTATACGTCATTGGGAAGATCACGAAGAATACTACAAGATTATGGCGTTGCATGTAGGATATTATACGAATTTGAGGTAAGAAATTACATTTAAAGCTTCTATATTTCGGTTTTGGAAAATATAAATTCAAATTTGATACTTTCATGTGAATTAAAGCTATTTTGATTAAGTATTAGCTAGAATATGTTTAATATAATCGAATCTAGGTTTAATAACTAACATATTAGTGAATTTAGGCTTAGAAATTCATGTTTTAAAGTCATAAATATGAACAAATTCGAGGGAGCCAAGAACAAACTCGAAATGCATGAACAAACTCGATTTTGTTGCTAAATTCGAATATGGATTCGAATTTGAACCTTAAATTCGAATTGGCTTCGAATTTGGTCACTAAATTCGAATTAGGTTTCGAATTTGATCCTAAATTCGAATTAGGATTCGAATTTGACTCTATATTCGAATTTGATGAATTCGATTTTATCATATATTCGAATTTGATGTTCGAATTTAAGCAAATTATTCGAATTCGAATCTCACTCCCTAAATTCGAATAAAGTGAACAAAACACATAGACAACACATAAATTAACAAAATAATTAGCTTAATGATTATATATATATAAGATAATATATATATATATATATATATATATATATATATATATATATATATATATATATATATATACACACACACACACATTGATCTTTAGAGAATATTAATTAACCAAGAATACAAATGAAAGCTAAGAAAGATTCTAATGAGATTGATGATAATATAATCACGATATGAGACTTTGAGATTAAAGATCAACGAGCGAACACTGAATATATTATTCAGATGATTCAAAGGCTAATAAATATCAGAAATGATATGATTAACAGATTGAGCAACAAGCAAAATGGCAAGCATCTGAATATCCGATATATGTCAGATTGTGAGCAATAGAGCCAGAGCCAGAAAGTGCAAATAGCCAGTAACTGTGAGTTGTAGATTTCACTTTAACTGCATATTATGTGAATTGAGACTTTTGTTGCATGATCTTGATTTTATTGGCATTCTGATCTTGAGCTTATTGATATATGTTATCATAGTATATTTACTATGATTTGTTGAGCTGAGCATTTATTCTTCCAGAATCTATTTCATTGACGAGTCATTTGATTGTTAAGCTTAACTCCATCACTATTGCTCAGTGTTGGGTTAATGTTAGGCTTATGATGTGCTGATTTACGTGATGAAAGCACAGAGGGTAGCTAGAGCTGAGCATTCCGATGATATCCATATAGAGCTTTTACTGGTAGCTAGCCCAGTACGTGGCTGATCCCCACTAATGATGCGTGTGTATGGATTTATCATCATCCGAGCATTCCTTATGAATTTGTCTAAAAGTCTCAAGAGCAACAACAGTTTTATAACTGGGAGCTGAGCAAAGTCGCGCATCAAAAGAGCATTAATTGGCCAATGACCCTTCGAGATTGAGCTGTGCATGAGCCTAGTGCAGTGCATATAGAGCTGAGCCGTGCATGAGCCGAGTGCAGTGCATGTGCTTCCGCGTTCATAATTGCATGTTAAATGTGAAATTCTGCATTCTCACTAAGCAATTAAGCTTACCCGTTGTTGCATTATTTTTCAGGTAAAGGCAAAGGATTGGCTGGACCTAGTTCATAGGTCAGGACTTGAAAGAGCTTGAAGTGCATTAGAACATGTTCCAATACCTTGGTACTTGATTGATGAATGAGCTTTGGGGTTCGGGGCTAGTTTACATTCGTGCTTTGATGAAATAGTCTAGAAGTTTGTACTTTATACTTAGTCTTTTGTCTCTGATTGAAATTAACTTTTATTCCGCAACTGTTAATTTTATCTTAGTTTCATGATTGATATTGCGTTGCTACTGGGCCTTGACTTGAGACCTTTGAGAAATCAGAGGGTCTCACAGGATGGTATCAGAGCAATAGTTTGAGTGAATCATTGTATTACGTGTAATACATGATCTCAAACTTGTGCAATGCTATAGTATCAATCATGACAGGATGGCTTGAACTAAGATAGGTGTTCAGAGACTAGTAGGACGGGGCATGAAAGGGTACGATGTGTTAGACTAATGATCTAAATACTTAGTGATTTATATTTTAGAGCTATGTCAGGAGAAGGTGGACTATCAGGTGGCATGACCCCAGAGCAAGTCCTGGAAATGATGCAACAACTAATAACCCAGAATAATGAGCAACAAAACAAGTTTATGCTAGAGCAAATTGAATCAATAAAGAAAACTGAAAAGAGAAATAAACATAAAAAGAAGCAAACTGAACAGTCAAGCGAATCAGATTCAGAAAATGAGCATGTCAATAAACGAGATGTGCAGCCAAAAGGCTGTAGATTTAAAGATTTCAAAGCGAGTGGTGCTATGACGTTTGAAGGCACAGTAGATCCAATACAAGCGTTAGATTGGATAAGTCATACTGAAGAGATCTTCAGTATCTCAGAATGTCTGGACAGCAACAGAGTTAAGTTTGCTACAGCACTGTTCGTTGGAGCTGCTAGAGCCTGGTGGAAAACACAAAGGAGCATCTATGGTGAGGAAGCAATTACGACATTGGACTGGGAGCAGTTCTTGGAGATGTTCAACGCCAAATACTGTCCAACAGACAAACAAGACGAACTCGAGATGCAGTTGATGCAATTGAAACAAGGAACTAAGATTGTTGATGAGTACGAGCATGAGTTCTCGAGACTTTGCGGCTACTCGTCATATCAAGTGGCAACGGAAGAGCGTAAGATAAATCGATTCAGACTGGGTCTGAATCCAATATATAGAAGACAAATGAGTAGCATAAAATTCAAAACGTATCTCAGTATTGTGGAAGCAGCAAGGATGGTGGAGCGGGAATTCACAGATTCTAGTTGTGAACCCGTTATGATGGCTATAAGTCCTACTTGTCCATCTCCACCTAAGAAACAAAAATCCAGTAGATTCTTCGGTTCATCAAAGCCCAGTCAGCAGCAGTCACAAGCATCCTCTACACCTCAGAAGACTAGAGTTTACTCCCTACAGTCAGGAGCACGATCGTGCAAACGTTGTAACAAATTTCATAGCGGACGCTGCAACCCTAGAGATGTAACCTGTTACACTTGTAACCGGATTGGACATGGAAGCGATGAGTGCCCAGAAAGAAAAGACGTATGCTACAACTGTGGAGAGCGTGGACATTATGCCAAACATTGCCCAAATGCACGCGTGCGTACTAATCAGGAACAACCAGTTGGCAGAGTAATTCAACAAAGTACTACAATGATACCTACAGCAAAGGCGTGAGCTTTCCATATAACTACTGAGGATGCCGAGGAGACACCAGAGACGTCAAAAGACCACAATGGTAACTAATACTAAATTTCTTATATGATAAAATGATTTAATTCTGTTACCATATGAATTCCAAATCCAAAGTAAGTATCGAGTTAACTGTGCAACCCTGTCATCGACAGTGAATAATGCGGATGACATATGGGTTGTATCAGTTGAAGCTACAAACAAAATACTTTTCTAATCAGAAATTATACCTATAAATAATATAGGTATTGTAATCTGAATCGTGTATGATTCAAAAACTTTAAGAAATCAAAATATAATCTTAAAACACAAGCTACTTCGTAAATCCTTGTAATCAGAAAGATTACAGCGTGTCTTATAATGAGACAGAGGTAGAAGTTGCTGATCCAATAAAAATCAATGAGAAGATGATCCTTTGAACCAAATTGTCAAGCACCGAATGACAACTTGAATTGAAATCAAAGAAATCAGAGGCACAAAGCGAGAGTGACAAAGAAATAGATTGAGATCTTTGTTAACTCAAGCGATTAGACATGAATGGCCCATGAAAAGCCCGTCAAATACCAAAATAAATGTAAGAATGGATTCTCACTATGTCGACGCGTGACTAGTGAGATATCTAAAATGGAATTCCCATTCCATCTAACTGCACATAAAATAAAAGCTTCCGCTAAAAGAGTAAAGTAATATTGAATTCAGAAATTCATCAATGAAGATTCAAACCTAAGTCTATACATATACTTAAACCGAATCAAAGGTTATTGCTTTGTCGAAGCCTCTTGACCGAATTGCACAGTGAACGAATAGAGGAAGCGATGACGATAAAGTAGAAGATGAGCAAATGGTCGTGGAGACGGTTTTGGAACCCTGGTAACTCGAGACTTGACCTTCAATAACAGAATCTGCCGTTTTGTCTAACGAATCGCATCGAGAAATTTTAAGGAAATTGTCGATTTCTATCAAATTGTTTCCTTGGAATTCGATTCTGTATAGTATTTGTTTTCCATATCCTTAATATTTCTATTCGCTGGAAGATTTGAAAGCGTATGATCTTTTCAAGTTCTTGATCATGTTTGACTTGCCTGAAATATCTCTTAACTGCTGAAACCGTTGCGAAGAAGATATGATTGATTATAACTCCTATTTTGTTCGGCAAGCTTTAAATACAGCATTTCAAACGTTTTGCCTCAAACTCTCATTCTTGGCTTCTAACACTCGATCTTCTTGGAGAATTTTGCTTCTCGAGAGACTGCTTATGTAAAGGATGTGGCAGATATAGCAGTGCAATTGGAGACCAAGGCAGGTGAGGTGGAGTCGTTACACGAAGAGTTGACTCCGATTGTTGCGCCGGAGGATAGATTTCATTTGTTTGATAGAGAGAAGAAAATTATAAGTCTTCATAACAAGACAACATAAATCAGAGATCGGTTAAGCGATTGATGATTGAAACATCATCAATAAAAGAAACATAAAGTACAGATATCAGACTCCTAAAAGCTTTACAGCTAGTTTCAAAGGAAAATGAAAGAGTGATATGAACCAACTAATATATAGAGATGCTAGATGAATTGAATGAGATATAAAATTAAATCCCAAAAGCCCACAAAGTGAATACATAACTGATAATCAGAAATCTTAAAAAAATCTCTTATGTGATTGCATAAGATAGCAAATGAAAATTTTACAATACAGATGAGAGATTTAAAAGCCATAACTGGCTCAAGATCGAATGAAAGAGATACATGAGCTAACTCATGTACTGAACTGATTAAGGCATAAAGCTCATATATTAAGAGTATGAATAATGAGTCAGAATTCCTAAAATGATCAAGCAGTGAAATAATGAATCAAATATGAAACTCCGAAGAGAAATTTGAGTTTCTTATGCTTGAGAATCTCAAAGAAATAAAAAGATATGAAATACAGATGGCGCTCGTTCAGTGGAAACACCACAAAAGTTCGTATCAGTCTTGGGAATCAGGATATCATAAAAGCTATCTGCCCAAGTCTGTTCGAACATATCTAACTTCGGGGACGAAGTTTGTGCGTGGTGGAGCCCATTCTGTAACAACCCAACTTTTAGCTAAACCTAAATATCTGATCATTGAACCAATAATGTAATATTATTACATTATTTGAATTATAATTTAATTAAGTTTTTGAAATATTTAATTAAATTATATAAATATAAATATTTAAATTATGATTTAATAAATTATTAAGATAATTAAATAAAAGATATATAAGATACGAAAGTAATAGTGGGTTAAGTAGCAAACGTAACTAGTTAAAGTATATAAACGGAAATTAGGTTTATAAAATCAAATTTCTCTCTCTCTCTCTCTATACTCTCTCTCTAGACTTTTTCTCTCTCTACTCTCTCTCTACATCTCTCTAAGATTTCTTCTAAACCAACCGTCGTATTATCAAGATTTATACGTCATTGGGAAGATCACGAAGAATACTACAAGATTATGGCGTTGCATGTAGGATATTATACAAATTTGAGGTAAGAAATTACATTTAAAGCTTCTATATTTCGGTTTTGGAAAATATAAATTCAAATTTGATACTTTCATGTGAATTAAAGCTATTTTGATTAAGTATTAGCTAGAATATGTTTAATATAATCGAATCTAGGTTTAATAACTAACATATTAGTGAATTTAGGCTTAGAAATTCATGTTTTAAAGTCATAAATATGAACAAATTCGAGGGAGCCAAGAACAAACTCGAAATGCATGAACAAACTCGATTTTGTTGCTAAATTCGAATATGGATTCGAATTTGAACCTTAAATTCGAATTGGCTTCGAATTTGGTCACTAAATTCGAATTTGATCCTAAATTCGAATTAGGATTCGAATTTGACTCTATATTCGAATTTGATGAATTCGATTTTATCATATATTCGAATTTGATGTTCGAATTTAAGCAAATTATTCGAATTCGATTCTCACTCCCTAAATTCGAATAAAGTGAACAAAACACATAGACAACACATAAATTAACAAAATAATTAGCTTAATGATTAGATATATATAAGATTATATATATATATATATATATATATATATATATATATATATATATATATATATATATATATATATATACACACACACACACACATTGATCTTTAGAGAATATTAATTAACCAAGAATACAAATGAAAGATAAGAAAGATTCTAATGAGATTGATGATAATATAATCACGATATGAGACTTTGAGATTAAAGATCAACGAGCGAACACTGAATATATTATTCAGATGATTCAAAGGCTAATAAATATCAGAAATGATATGATTAACAGATTGAGCAACAAGCAAAATGGCAAGCATCTGAATATCTGATATAAGTCAGATTGTGAGCAACAGAGCCAGAGCCAGAAAGTGCAAATAGCCAGTAACTGTGAGTTGTAGATTTCACTTTAACTGCATATTATGTGAATTGAGACTTTTGTTGCATGATCTTGATTTTATTGGCATTCTGATCTTGAGCTTATTGATATATGTTATCATAGTATATTTACTATGATTTGTTGAGCTGAGCATTTATTCTTCCAGAATCTATTTCATTGACGAGTCATTTGACTGTTAAGCTTAACTCCATCACTATTGCTCAGTGTTGGGTTAATGTTAGGCTTATGATGTGCTGATTTACGTGATGAAAGCACAGAGGGTAGCTAGAGCTGAGCATTCCGATGGTATCCATATAGAGCTTTTACTGGTAGCTAGCCCAGTACGTGGCTGATCCCCACTAGTGATGCGTGTGTATTGATTTATCATCATCCGAGCATTCCTTATGAATTTGTCTAAAAGTCTCAAGAGCAACAACAGTTTTATAACTGGGAGCTGAGCAAAGTCGCGCATTAAAAGATCATTAATTGGCCAATGACCCTTCGAGATTGAGCTGTGCATGAGCCTAGTGCAGTGCATATAGAGCTGAGCCGTGCATGATCCGAGTGCAGTGCATGTGCTTCCGCGTTCATAATTGCATGTTAAATGTGAAATTCTGCATTCTCACTAAGCAATTAAGCTTACCCGTTGTTGCATTATTTTTCAGGTAAAGGCAAAGGATTGGCTGGACCTAGTTCATCGGTCAGGACTTGAAAGAGCTTGAAGTGCATTAGAACCTGTTCCAATACCTTGGTACTTGATTGATGAATGAGCTTTGGGGTTCGGGGCTAGTTTACATTCGTGCTTTGATGAAATAGTCTAGAAGTTTGTACTTTATACTTAGTCTTTTGTCTCTGATTGAAATTAACTTTTATTCTGCAACTGTTAATTTTATCTTAGTTTCATGATTGATATTGCGTTGCTACTGGGCCTTGACTTGAGACCTTTGAGAAATCAGAGGGTCTCACACAAAATCAACAGTCCAAAGTGTAGAACTTTTTGTACATTAGTTGTACTTTGTTACATATGTTGTAACTTTGCTTATTTACATCAGTTGTAATATACATTAGTACCTTAGTTGTACTCTTGTAAAAACATGTGTTGTTTTTATGTAATCAAAATCAGTATATATAAACTGATCTTTTACTTTACTTAAATGTTGTAATTTCTTTTCAGCAAGATGTATTGTAAAAATGTATAGTGATTACTGATTAAATCAGCTTAGACTGATTATTGCAAATAGGGGGAGATTGTTAGGCACAAAAAGGTCTCAGTCAAACCTGCTGTACATCTGAGGGGGAGATTTTTAATCAAACCTGTTGATGCACTTGAAGGTTGAATTTAAGGCCTGTTATATGCCTTATTGAAACCTGAAAGTGATTTGCAATATCAGCCCAAAGCTGTTTACCATGTTGCATTCGTTGTAACAAAGACAGTTTGTCCAAGCTGTTCTATCTGCTGAACAGGCTGGGCATAAACTGTCTACGCTGCTCTGTTCTCTTGAGCAGCTTGGGCAGTTTTCAAGTCATCTGTTCTTTGTGAACAGAACCTGTTCTTTGTGAACAGGTTAAACACTTTATGGAATATGTTTCCAAGTCCTCATGTATTGTTTTTGGCTACAAGATCAGTTTACAAGTCGAAGACAAAGTGGAAAACAGAACTGCACAGCCTGCCCACGTTGTTCTGTCACATGAAGACAAACAGATATTTGAAAAGGGTGACAGACCTTTTCTTATATCAAAATAGCATTAGCAAAAGAAGAAAGATGCAAAGTTGACATTCCTCTTTTGGTTAAAGCCTTATGCAACAGTGACAAAAAGGAAAAGACAAAGATTCTGCCATGTGAAGACAAAGATACTTTATCAGAACGTGCAGAAAGGTGTTTTCTCTTTTCGGAAAGACTCTCCACTATCTCATTTGTCCAATGAATTGAAGAAGCTTCACTAAGATTCTCCTTTTGAGTATAAAAGGAAGCTTCTAAGGATAATGAGATATCAAGAGTGTGACAATCAGTACGTGCATTGAATTGTGTTATTCCATGCATGCAAGTCTGCTTATATAAAATAGTAGAGTGTGTCCAAGTTGTTCATGTATAAGCTGTCCATCTGAGTCTTGTAAAAACAGTGAATGCCTCTAAGTGAGAGGAATCATTGTAACTAGTCTGAGTGTGTTTTAGATTAGTTGACAAACTGTTGTATCTGTCATCTCAGCTTGAACCTTTCCGCATTCAAGCTTGTTTGTAATTAACTTTTGTTGATAATACATACAAACATTGAGAAAAGAGTGTTTAAGTTTTAAATTGTTGTATTCACCCCCCCCCCCTCTACAGCTTAGAGCTATACACTTGGGAAACCTTTCGGGACCTACATGAAACGTGACAAGGACATGTGACAATTTGTGTTCTTTTTTATTACACACACAATTTGTGTTCTTTTTTATTTAATGGAGAATCTCGATGAATCGAAGAACCTCCATACATCACCACAAATGCATCACAATATTCACGTGATGCATTATTATTTCCACGTGATGCATCAAATTCCCACGTGATGCATCAAATTAAGTCAATGATCTTGATGAATCTATTGATTAAATTAAGCAAATGAATCTGATGAACCTAATGAATCTAATGAACCTAACAAATTTTTTGATAAAATTAATCCAATGAACCTGATGAATCCGTTGATTAAATTAAGCCAATGAACCTAATGAATCTAATGAACCTAACGAAGTTTTTGATAAAATCAAGCCTATGAACCTGACGAATCTGTTGATTAAATTAAGCCAATGAACCTAACGAATTTTTTTGATAAAATTAAGCCAATGAACCCGATGAATCTGTTGATTAAATTACGCCAATGAACCTGATGAATCTAATGTACCTAACGAAATTTTTGATAAAATCAAGCTAATGAACATGATGAATCTGTTGATTAAATTAAGCCAATGAATCTAATGAACCTAACGAATTTTTTGATAAAATTAAGCCAATGAACCTGATGAATCTGTTGATTGAATTACGCCAATGAACCTAATGAATCTATTGAACCCAACGAAATTTTTGATAAAATCAAGCCAATGAACCTGATGAATCTGTTGAATAAATTAAGCCAATGAACCTAATGAATCTAATGAACCTAACGAATTTCTTGATAAAATTAAGCC
Source organism: Centrapalus pauciflorus (assembly GCA_020465985.1). NCBI lineage: Eukaryota > Viridiplantae > Streptophyta > Magnoliopsida > Asterales > Asteraceae > Centrapalus > Centrapalus pauciflorus. Next base: position 40,534 of record JAANYP010006805.1, on the reverse strand, counting down.
AATGAACCTGATGAATTTATTGATTAAATTACGCCAATGAACCTAATGAATCTAATGAACCTAACGAATTTTTTGATAAAATCAAGCCAATGAACCTGATGAATCTGTTGATTAAATTAAGCTAATGAACCTGACGAAATCTATTGATTAAATTAGGCCAATTAACCTAATGAACCCAATATATTTGTTGATTAATTTTGTTGATTCCGAGCCAATCTATTAGACCTGTGTCACTATTAGTGGCCGGAAAATAGTCGATGGAATCATTGGACAATAAATATGAACGAATTCATATATTGTATGTAAACACCATATGATTGTTATAAACCAACTTAAAACCCGGACACACATTAACGTGTTGGATAAAAACATGAAATTGAATTGATTGAGAATTTGTTGAAATAAACCCCGCACAACCAGAACGTGTATCAAATGTGTATTAAAAAACTGGATCAACGCATAAGGATTTCATATTATGATTCAAGACGATTGATAGACTATGTGTTGGTTGATTTGAAAAAAATCAAAATCTACACTAAGTGAGATGCACACATCATATATATCATTCATAGAAACAATATGATAACACTAGGTCAGTGGGTACCCATCGTCCGTCATGTTCATCAATTGAATTCGAACTCTCATATAGGTTCTCCATGTTCGTCTATTGAACATTCACTGCATTTTGGACGTGCTACAACCAAACAAATTAAGAAGAAAATCATAGAAAGTAATCCTGAAGAAGATGATGAAGAAACCATCATTTGTTGCTTAATTGAATCATCAAATTATGGATACTAATAATCAAAAGGGCTGCGAAGAAGAAGATCACAAAAATTAATCACTAAAGATGATGATGAACTTAAGCGATCAAGATGCAGAAAAATGAATAAAGTCAATAAAAGAGAAACCACCATTTTTTTCATGGACAATTAATCACGATGGATGAAGTTGGAACAATGGATGATGATTTAAATAGATACAAAATACCAAATAACCACCGGTAACATTAAAATATCAACTGTCTAAACTAACCCTTTAATTAGTTTTAGTTATATAATGAATTAGATATACTTGGAAAATAATGATTGGTTCACATTGTTCGCAACAAATAACTTGTTCACAAATGATCCTCCGTCTATACATACATACATACATACATACATACATACATACATACATACATACATACATACATACATATAGGGATGAGCTTGGGACTAGTATCGTACCGACCCGTCCCGACTCCCGTTTTTCCGACTCCTGAATTAGATAAAAATACAAGATGGAGTACCGTACCAAGTTGTGATATTCGGGATTGGTACTACTCCCGTATTCGGTACCGGGAAATCGTTAATAGTCTTATTTAGTACCATTGTTCGATTTACAATGCATGACGTGCGAGACAAAAAAAATGTGTAACCGTTTTTATACCAATTAGTGACATCTTTCATAGTGTTACATATGCAGAGAATTATGATTAAAACAAAAAAAAGAGTTTAGCAACCATTTTATAATAAGTAACGACAATTTCAATTGTGTTGCAGAAAAATAAAATTAAAGCAAAATTTCATAAGTGCTCCACACAAAAATTTCTTTGTTTCCAATTGACATTCTTTCATACACTTTTTAAACCTAGAAATTCTTTGGGCCAAATGTCTTATATACCTAACGGCTTTTGTGATACAATCCACACTATATTTGTATTCCTTTAACCCATCTTTCATGATTAGATTTAATATATGTACCATACACCTAACTTGAAAATTCTTACCACCATTATACAAGTTTGGTAACTTTATTTTCAAAAACTCAATGGCCGTATTGTTTGAAGATGTGTTATTGACCGTCATGGTCATAACATTCTTTATACCCCACCCATGTATACAATCTAACAACAAGCCGCCAATGTCCTCTCCCCTATGACTATCTATTTCTCTAAAGTTTATAATCCTCTTGTGCATAACCCAACTTTCGTCAATAAGGTGCGCTGCGACTACCATATAATTGACTCTTTGACACGATGACGTCCAAGTATCAGTAGTCAAATTTATATTGTGATTTGGGTTACTTAAGTAAGCATACAACTTGTTTCTTTCGTTGATATAAAATCTCGCCACATCCCTACTAATCTTATGTCGTGAAGGCAAGGTAACTCTCTCATCAAGTGCATTTGTGTATTCTATAAAAGCTTCGTTTTCAATGAATTTAAATGGTAGCTCTCCTACTACAAATAAATTTAACAAAGCTTTTTTGATCCTGGCATCGCCATGCTTCCCCACGCTACCCTCCCCACAACTTTCTTTCTTGAATTGCAAGATATTTTGTTTCTTGTTGTATTCTGGAAATTTTTTTCCAACTTGGGAGATGTTTTTCAAACCAGATGTGTCGTTACGTTGTGGATTAGCTTTAAGATTAGCAGAGCAATACTTACATTTGGCATACTTTCTTTTTATTCCGTAGTTCTCTACTACCCAATTCTCGTCGAAATGATTCCAAACTTCAGACCACTTCCTTGGTTGTCGTTTTCTTTTGTTTGTATTCCCTTCTTTCTCATTGTCGGACTCAACATCAACATTCACCCGAGGGGTTTCTTCAATAAAATTCTCATCCTCCTTAAAAACAAGTAAACAAGTAATTTGTTGATTGCTCTATCAAAAAAAAAAATTAAAGATTTCCTAGCTTGAGTAGGATATGGTATACTTGTTTAAAATATGAAACAAAGTTTGATCTTTATACTGGGTTTTACTTAATCTTGCCTACTAATCAGTGTAGAACTTTATGCTTCATTCATTGTACATTGCTCTACCATATTGGCTTAAAGATTTTCGAACTAATATGTGAGAAAGGTTTCAATATATATCATTAATTTAAACATATCTTAATATAAAACACACACACACACACAGATATATATATATATATATATATATATATATATATATATATATATAGGGTTTGGATCCATTGTGAACAATAACTTCATTGTGAACCCTGTGCACCAATGAGATGCAGCCAAATCAGCAACCCATTGTATTACCTGGAAAAAAAGAAGCACGTACGCAGAAGGGCAAAATAGTCCAGACAAACTAATTTGAAACCTCAAGTAATAGTGGAGCATATACTTTCAGATAATCATGTTGACCGGAAAAATCAAGTAATCGGATAATGAAGCGAAGAAATCGTCTGGATATGGTGGAGAGTAACGAATTCGTCAGAGTTAATCGGGATTTCTGGATCAATTTATATGGTCGTCGTTTAGGGTTTTTCAACGGGTGCCGACTTTTGCAGAGTGCAGTGCAAATAGGGGTAAGCATTCATTGATCGTTGGTGATGTAATATACCGATTAACTTTCCTTGATTTGAAACTGCGGTTGAAAAAGTAAACGTATTTCTGCAGATTATTTGGCCCGACTCAACCCGATTTGGGCAAAATATGGCTTCAAACCATGTGATAATCGATGACAAGCCTAGGAAAGACAAAGAAAAGGGCAAGGAAATTGTTGTTATAGAGGATTCACCTGCTGCAATTGTGACTGGTATGTCTCTCATTTATCTAATTTGCATCATAGGTATTATTATACAGTCACAGTGATGAAGTATAGCAGTAGTGATCATGGTCATAGGAGAGAAAGGGTTTAAAATGTTGATAGTTATGTACCTATGTTGCAGATGAAGAAGCTTGTGATGGTGATGTACACAAATACATATATGTATATATATATGACAGAACTGAGCACCTTCAAAAAAGGGTTAAAGGAATTTGTTGGATAAACCAATTACAGTAGTATTGAGAACCAAAAGAAGGAAGAAGATAGTTACATAGAAATTAGGATTTCAAATTAGCAGTAGTAGGGAATACTTTAGAACGAATTAGACGTGTCTGTTGCTCGAAGCACTTTTTGCATTTTGAATGCCAACCCATTGTGATAGTAATTAAGGTTATAATCGAATCCATTGGAACCTTCATTCCATTGTAGCGTCTTTCACGATATTGTAGTTGTACGTGTTCGATCGATCATCCGCAAAAACCAATTATTAGTTGTATGTGTTGCTTGGATTCTACAACGGTTGGTAACATGAGTCTGCTAGTATTGTACCGGTGGCGTATGTGCAGCCGTTGCAGTCAGTGCAGCCTCATGACGGGGCTGAAGTTTAGTGATGTACTTGAACCAAATGCAACTATTGCAGCTGGTGCGGTCGTTGCAGCCACATGCCGAGACTGAAACTTATACGAATGTTAGATGAAAATTGTAACGATTGAAATATTACCAACAAACCGCAAGAATGTAATATAGGCAGTGCAGATGAAATTTAGTGGGTTTAGTGATCATATTGAATGGATATGGTATATTTTGTAATAATACACACTTTTGTTGATATTTTAAGTAGTCTATAGAAAGGGAATATCTATAGTTTTTAGAGGTAAAAGGTTGCCCAGTTGCGTAAATTGCAGCCATTGTGGATCTGTTTTATTTGAAAGTAAATCGTAATAATATGATGCAATTAAGGGATTTTATTAAATGAAGAAGTTGTATTTGGGTTCCATTTGGCATTCCACCTATTACACCTATTACACCTATTATATCCTTGATGAGAACAGTTATGTAGCCCATGTAGTACTCGGTTAACATGTAATGGCGTTTAGGTATTTAGAAAGAGATTAGGAGGATTTAAATGGAAACACGTGTAGTGAAACTTTGATGCATAAAGTAAAGCACATATTTGATTAAAGCAATACATGAATTGTAGATGATGAAAATGCAATGATGTATGTGAGTAAAGCAATACATGAATTGTAAGCATTAATTTCTGTATTATTGGAATATTAATCATGCAACAAATTATAATAGTTTGTGTAATTTTTTTTTTAAAGGAGTTTGTTCCAAACAGAATACGATGCCTCTTATCACTATATCAGTATTTCGGATTAGCGTATATATATAAATATATATTAGTAAATTATTTTAGTTTATGTTGGTTCTAAAGAAAATATTTAAAAAAGAGTTTGTTTTGTAGACATAAACATATGATACGGGAATGGAACTATGGTTTTTAACTGTTAATACATGTCATGGATGCTAAACATATGATGAGTATAATATAATTGATAATATATTAATATTAGTGTTAATTAAATGATATCTTTGATATTGTTGGAACGTGAAAATTGATCCTATATTTAAGAACGGTTCTGTATGAGTATATATAAATGTAAAGCGAAGTAAGCGTGTTTCCATAACAGAGGTTGACATATATGATCAGAAACATCTACAAATTATGGAATTCATTTTTGGCATAATAATGAAATTAAGTGTTGATAACACAGCAAACAGAATGGTATTTCCACCCACCGGATTGAAAAACATTAATAAGCAGCAATGCATTTTTTTTCCTAAAATTGAAATTAAATACTGATAATATATGAAAAGGAAAGATAGTTGAAATTACGTTATATGTTTTTGGGTCGCAGCCGGTGCAGAATCTATGTTGGTTTGATTTCCAACGCGAAAACTATGTGATTATAGTAACTATTGGCAACAAATAAGAAGTAGACAGTTGCAGTATATTAATAGTGTGTACTTAGAAAACCTAGTAGACGTGCGTATAGGCATGTTGATGTTGGTGCATCTGTTGCATCCGATGCATCAGATGGGAATGACATTTATATTCCTCAGTAGATGTGTGGTTGCTGCTAATAGTTTGGTAAATATAGACATATGAAGGCACACCATCAATAGAGTTGAACATAACCCACAGTAACTTTGTCTTATTACAAATACATATAAGTGACGAAAGGATTTGTATTTTAATTAATTATAAACAAACATATATGTTTTAAAATATGTGTAAAAATTTATGCAGTTGAGGATGACGACTTTGAAGTTGACGTTGGAGACCAAGGAGATGATGAAGAATGTACAAAACATGTTGAAATTACGGGTCTTCGAACACGAATGAGTACTCGTCGCATGGTGAATATGCTAAAAACACTTAACGAGTATCAAAAGAAAGTGGTGATTGAAATGGGATTTTCAAATATGTTACACTTTAGAATATGTGAGATCCCACACAATTTGGCGTTCTGGTTAGTTGAAAGGTTTAATAGCGTAACATGTAGCCTCGATCTTCCGAACAAAACATTGCAAGTTACACGGGAAGATGTGCATAACATTCTTGGAATACCAATGGGAGGTAATAAAATCCATAAACTGGATAGGAGTGATGGTAAAGACCTTCTAACACGTGGATGGAGAAATATGTTTGGGAATAAAGCTAAAATAAATCTTACGGATGTTATAGAATTAGTTGAGAAAAAAAATGAAGCTGAAGAGATGTTTTGGTTAAATTTTTTAGCTGTATTTGTTACGTCTATGGTGGAGGGTATATCGGGGGGAACAGTAAATCAAAGGTTCATACCATCTATGCGAGCGGTGGAAGATGTAAAGACTATGGACTGGTGTGAGTACGTTATTGAGTTGTTGGTGAGGAGTAAAGAATCCTGGAATCGTGAATCGCGTAGCAGCTATTACTTGGGACCAATAATGTTTCTTACGGTAATGTTTAAATATTTTATAATTTCCGGGTTTCTATTATTAATTCATTAACCTATTGATAATGTGAGACACAACTATTTTATGTGAATGCTACCATTTCAACACAAACAATTGTGGAACAAACAATGCCCGTATTTAGAAGCTGGACAGACGCATTATTAAGAAGTCGAGAGGGAGAAGAGATTGCACTTGGAGGCTTTGGAACAATGCCAATGAGACAAAGTTTGATGCAACAACAAAAGCAAGTTAATGAAGTAGATGAAGTGGATCTACAACCATTGGCAAGTAGGATGCAACGGATTCAGTCAATAGATACAAAGCATAAAGGTATGACCACTATATGAAATAAAGTTAAGCAACCGAAAAATTGAATTTGTAGAACATGTTAAAACTGCTAAGAAATTAATTAAAAGAGATATAAAATCCGTATACGAAGTTTCGAATGAAACGTGAATTGTGAATGAAACAGGAAAGATGGAGGTTGGCCAATGTAGTCGACGAGCAGAAGTTGATTTTTGGGCAGTTGATGAAACAGAAAGCGATAGCGATGAAGAAGGATTACATAATGTTCAAGTATCAAAGAAAGAGGTCAGTTATTAATTTATGGTGGTTTATTGTATCATAATTATAAGAATAGTGGTACGTATAAAACAAATTTGTATTATAATTACGCAGTTGAAGCGGATACGATTACAAACTAGTGCGGAGCTCCTATGGGATGTCTACGCAGAGCTAGAAAACGAAATGAAAGAAGCAATAGAACAATATCCAGATGATGAAGAGATATGCAAGTTAAAAACCGAATTGGAGGAAAGATTATTGCATGCATACCACAGAAGTAAGGGTACAGAAGGGGTTCCGAATCTTAAGACGCCCACCAATGAGGTAAGGGATCCAACATTCAATCAATGGTTATCGGATGAAGAAATTTTAGAACAAATCCATATTTTGGAAAAGGGGACTTCATCTGTGAGGGAAAAAAGTGATGTTCAATCACCTATTCCAATAAGGGCGCTTGATTTCAATACACAAGATGACATGCCTTCTTTCGATCTCCAACTTTCACAAGATGCTGATGTCCCTATGAACCCGGTTATTTGTGGGTTGGTTATGAATAAAGATGGCGTAGATAATAGTGTCCACGAAACATCACCCACACCTGCTGTGATGATAGGAACAACGTCCAGATCTGGGAATAAACAGCCGCGTCCTAATAGAATTGCGAAACTACCAGACACAATGAAGTCACCGTATGTTCAACGTGTTGTTTCATTGAGAGATAAGCTCACAACTAATGAAAAACGACTATCAGAGTACTTTTTTGCCATGACCGGACAAAAGGAGTATGAAACAATTCAACTGAATGATTTAAATTTATATTCATGTAATAAAATGTGTATTACAACTGTATAACACAAGGATATTAACATACAGGGACATTGTATACGACACTGGCAAAGGAGATGAGTGCTTCAGACATGTGATAGAATCACTGAGACCATGCATAAAAGTCAGTCCAAGAGTTATAAACATATGGAGTTCAATTTTAAATTCTGAAGAAAGGTTCAAGAGTAGCGCATCATTCTGTCGATTGTTCTTAACACTATATGTTTTTGTAAGTGTAACAGAAACTTATCTATGATTTTAAACATTGTTTGTTAGTAGATGCTAATAATTGAAATATGCAGACAACTCAGATGATGGGCGAGGCAATAAGCGCAGAAGGATTGTATTCTGAATTCAAAGACAGGTTGGAAGTGGATCTTGAGTTTTATGAGAAAGCGCTCAATTTGAGGAAGGAGCAGTTGGTAAGTAACTAAGTATTAATGAGAATTATGGTTTTATGAAGTTTACGTATAGAAGATCTAACAAAGAGCAACGTGTACAGGTGTTTTTCCCAATACATATGGAGTTATTCTATTACGTTATTGCATTTGATCTGAAAGGATGTAATGTATATATTATAGACGAGGGCATGTCACCGAGTTGCAACGTACTTAAATATGGAAATCTTCCAAACTTATTGGTAATCAAAATTAATTAATCAATAACAAACATGTGAATGGTTGGAACATCATACATAAAGTTTTACCATTGTATGCAGATTCAATGCTTTTCAAAATACTTGAAAGGGGTGTACCATCCAATGTGTGATAAAATAACGGCAAAGGACACAATCAGACTGCAAATGAAATGGATGACAAAGCATAATACCATAGACAGTGGAGTGTTTGCAACGAGGCACAAGGAAACATTTAAAGGAGAGAATGTGCAACATTGGGATGCCGGTTTAAAGATAGATGGTAAAGATCAAAAGCAACAAATAGTTGTTGGGAAATAGTCTGAGTAAGTTCAAGCTGTTAATTAGTCTTCTCAAACTGTTAGTAGAGTTTATATGTAAATACAAAGTTCATGCTGTTAGTTGAAGAATCTCGAGCTGCCAGTGTAAAAGTTCAAGCTGCCAGAGTAAATCAACTCAAGCTGCTCTGTTCAAGCTGTCAAGTGATTCAAGCTGCTCAACAGTTTCATAAACAGAAAGTGTTGATATTCAAGAAAAGATATCTACACAAAGATTCCAGCATATCTACTATCAGAGAAGTCATAGTCCTTCAAGGAAACAAATCAAGAAGCAATATAAATACATAGAATAGGTCTTTCTATTGTATAGGAGTTTTCTGCATATTCAAGTTTGTAATTGCTTTTTGTTTGAGTTTTCATAAGCCTCTAAGGTTGTAAAACCCTAAGAACAGATTGTGTTCTTCGTCTAATCAAACAGATTAGAGGTGATTGTATTCGTTGAAATCAGCAATACATGCAAATTTGATTATTTCTTGTGTTTATCTGCTATTGATTCTGAAAGCTTTTGTTAAAATAATTGAGTGTTATTCCGCAAACTTCTTAATTAAACTTTGATTCAAAGCAAGATTATTGATTTATACTCTGATAAATTCAAATCAGTTAAACTTGGTTAATTAGTTTTAGATCCTGACAAGTGGTATCAGAGCCACAGGTCGTTCTTTGTTTTTCAAAGTCGAAAGCTTTCTTTTAAATTATTAATCTTTTGCAATGGAATTTGAAAATAGTAGCAGTGGATCTGGGCAAGGACTCAAAGTGCCTATGCTCAAGCCCACTGAGTTTGAGATGTGGAAACTCAGGATTAAACAGCATATTCAATTTATTGATTATGCCATATGGGAAGCTGTTGAATTTCCTCCTGTAGTTGATCCAGAACTTGATGATGAGGGAAAACCAGTCAAAACTCCTCCAAAAACTGAACTTGAAAGAAAGGCTAGAATGAATGAAGTGAAAGCTCTTACACTTTTACAAATAGCCATTCCTAATGCTTATCAACATCAGTTCAAAAAGTTTTATACTGCTCATTCTCTTTGGAATGCTTTAGAGAAAAGATTTGCTGGTAATGCCAGTACCAAGAGAAATCAAAAGGATCTTTTGAAACAGCAGTATGAGAACTTTTCTGGTGGCAAGAATGAAAACCTTACTCAAATTTTTGACAGGTTCAACAAACTGATAAGTGAACTGGAAAGTGCAAAAGTCAGTCTGGATCAAGATGAAGTCAACAGAAAGTTTCTCAGATCTCTTGGAGAAGAATGGACAGTTTATGCTGCACAATGGAGAACAAAAGATACTCTTGATGAGATAGAACTGGATGATCTGTACAACAGTCTGAGAGTGTTTGAGACTGAGATTGATACTAAAAAGAAATCCTTTTCTTATAATCACAATACTGCTCTTCTGTCTTCTGAAAAATCTAATAAAAGTGATTCCTTTTCAGGTGGTGATGGCAACTCTGCTGAAGCTCACTATGAGGCTTTTGTTGTCAATGATGGACTGTTTGCTCTAAATGCTGAAGATCTTGAACAGATTCATCCAGATGATCTTGAAGAGATGGATTTGAAGTGGCAACATGCAATGCTGACCGTGAGGGCCAAAAGGTTTCTTAAAAGAACAGGCAGGACCAACTTTCAAGCCAGAACAGAAGGCAAACCAGCTTTTGATAAGTCAAAAGTTGAGTGCTATAAATGTCATAAGCTTGGTCACTTTGCCAGAGAATGTAGATCTCAAGGTCAACAGTCATCAAGGACTCCACAGCCCAATCAGACATCATCATCAACAGCACTTGTCTTTCAAGAAGACAATGTGTTTGATTGGAGTGATCAGACAGAGGAAGAGTTTCAAAACCAAGCTCTAATGGCAGAAACATCAAATGTCTCCTCCACTGAACTACCATCTGAGGTAAATTCTAAAGTCTGCTCTCAATCATGCAAAAATATGTTTAAAAAGTACAGAGACCATAATGAGAGCATGTGCAAAACTCTACTAAGATGGAAGAAAGGATATATGAATACATGCAAGCCATAGAAGATCTTGAAAAACAGATCAATGACTATAAGGATAATGAGATTCAAATGGGACATGATAGAACATATCATGAGTGGGAGAAAAAGGAGCTAAATAAGAAAATAGAATCTCTGAATAAAAAGGTAGAAGAGACTGAACAAAAGGTGTTAGAGGCTAATAAGAAACTAGAATCTGTCAATATAGATCTAGGTAACTTCAAATTGGCTAATCAAAAGTTGGAACACCTAATGGAAGTACAATTTAAAGATAGGGTAAAATCTCAGGTTAATCCCAAAGAAGGCATAGGCTACAGGGCTACTCCACCTCCATACAACAACAAATACATTCATCCAATGAGTGAAGTTGCTGATAGACTAGTCAATGAACCACTAGATGAGTCTATGACTACTGTAGATCCTATCCTTGATAACAGTCCTGAATCTAAAGAAGATCAGATTCAAAACAGAGACTGTGAGTGCACAGCAGGTGAAAAAGAACACAAAACAATGAGTGCACCTATAGAGATCCAAGCCCCCAGTAAGAAAGGAAAAGAGAAGATGAGTGTATGCAATGCTGCTCCACAAGTTTCTGTACATTCTAAATGTAACACTGCATCTTCTTCAAAGAATAATAAAAAGGGTAAAAATGTTCCTGTCTGCACATGCCAAAAGCATGGTGTTCAAAAGTTTCCCAAACAACAGCAGGTAAGGGGAAATCAGAGGAACAAGAACCAGAAATTGTCAGATAAATTTGGTTCTCCAATTCAAATAGTCAAAAGGTGTTTTCACTGTGGAAGGAAGAATCACTTGGCCAAGGATTGTTTTTATAAACCAGCTGTTGCAAAACAGACTGTGAATCATAAAAAATCAAGTCCTACTCATGCAAAAAATTCAAAGGTCAAACCTTCTGTTACACCAGTTCCAAAGAAAACAGTTGATCACAGGCTTTCAAAAGTTAATAAAAAACAGTCCACACACCAAAAACAAGTTTTGGCAAAGCCTAAATTAAGTTTTAAACAAATATGGTGTGTCAAGGACAAATCTTCAGATCAAACTGCTGATGCAAAAGATCAGACTGCTAAGTCAAAAACTGAGGCTGTTAGTGCAAATTCTGAAACTGTTAGCACTACCCACTCAGATCAAACTGCTAAGCATCAATCTGGAACTGCTAGTGAATCATCTGAGACTGTTAGAAGAAAAGATGATCAAAATACCTGGATACCTCATATAATCACTAAATACTCTCCAAAGACTCCATCAGTAGATCTCACTAAATATAAGAAGTCAAAAACAGTATTTAGTTATGTCAATGCACAAGGCCAACCCAAAACCAATTTGGTTTGGGTTTACTCCACTACTGACTAAGCTTTTATTTGTGCAGGGCAACCACAGGTCACCTCATAAAACAAGATGGCATTTGGACAGTGGATGCTCTAGGCACATGACAGGCAATTCTGAGTGCTTGTCAAATTTCAAAGGCTTTGATGGAGGATTTGTTGCATTTGGAGGCAACTCAAAAGGAGGTAAGGTTACAGGTAAAGGTACTGTTAATGCAGGCAACATGATTTTCCATGATGTTTTGTATGTTGAACAGCTTAAGTATAATTTATTAAGTGTCTCTCAAATTTGTGACAAACAAAACATTGTTTTGTTTACAGATTCTGAGTGCATTGTCCTTTCAAAAGATTTCAAAATTCCTGAAAATCTTGTTTTACTAAGAACACCAAGAAAGGACAATGTCTACTATTTGGACACAGATCTTTTATCCAAATCAAATACTTTAAGCTGTTTGATATCCAAAGCATCATCCAATGAGTCTGCCCTTTGGCATAGAAGGATGTGTCACATGAACTTCAAGTCCATGAATGTTTTAGTCAAAAAGAATCTGGTAAGAGGCTTACCACAAAAGGAGTTCATATGTGATGATCATTGTGTAGCATGTCTTAAAGGCAAGCAACACAAAACTTCTCATAAGGCCAAAGAAGTAAATTCAATCTCATCTGCTCTTCAGCTGATTCATATGGATCTATTTGGTCCAACATCTGTTTTGAGTTTGAATAAAAGGGCTTATTGTTTAGTTATTGTTGATGATTTCACCAGATTTACTTGGGTTTACTTTCTTAGGTCTAAAGATGAAACTGCTGAGCTAGTTAAGTCATTTATTCTTAAGATAGAAAACCAATCCAACTCAAAAGTTAAGGTTATAAGATCAGACAATGGAACTGAATTTAAAAATCACATTCTAAACAGTTTTTGTGAGTCCAAAGGTATTGCTAGACAATATAGTGCACCAAGAACACCACAGCAAAATGGTGTAGCTGAAAGAAAGAACAGGACATTAATTGAGGCTGCCAAGACAATGTTAGCTGATTCAAACCTGCCAATGACTTTCTGGGCAGAAGCTGTTAATACAGCCTGTTATGTTCTGAATAGGGTACAGATTGTTCAATCTAAAGGAAAAACTCCTTATGAGTTATTCCATAATAGAAGTCCCCTAATAGCTTTCTTCAAGCCTTTTGGATGTCCATGTACTATTCTTCATACTAAGACTCACTTAGGGAAGTTTGACAGTAAGGCTGAAGAAGGATTTTTTGTAGGATACTCAAGTCAAAGCAAAGCCTATAGAGTATATAACAGTGTGTCTAAAACCATTGAAGAAAGTGCCAATGTTGAATTTAATGAAAATACTGCAAATGTCAAAGGCACTGGTCCTGACTGGTTGTTTGATTTAGATTCACTAACAAATTCTCTGAGCTTTGTTGAGTATACTGCAGACACTGATGCAAACAGGTTTGAAGCTGTCAACACAAATTCTCATGCTGCCAATACAAATTCTCAAGCTGTTGGCACAAAGTTTCAAGCTGCTGCAGATTCAACCAATTGGGATGATTACACCACTATACCACTTCTGTCATGTGACCCTCCAGGGGTTTTGAATGCTCAACATGATACAAATCCAGACACTGAAGTGCCACTCCCAAGTCCTGAGAGAGCAGCTCCAACACAAAGGGAAACAGTCCCAAATTCAAGTCAAGCTGAACCATTCACTGGTCCTGATGGAGATGATACAAATCTTGGGTCTTCTTTTCAGACAGAGAGAGAACCTACACTCAGAGTTCACAAGTATCATCCTCTCAATCAAATACTGGGTGATCCAAGTACTCCTGTACAAACAAGGAAAATGGTTCACAATGAGACTGCTGCTGAACAAGCAGTTCCTGAATTCAGTCTAGCTGCTTTTGAACATGCCTGTTTCATGTCTCAACTAGAACCTAAAAAGGCATCAGAAGCATTGAAAGACTCATCCTGGATTGAGGCAATGCAAGAAGAGCTTCTACAGTTCAAGATTCAGAATGTATGGACACTGGTTGATCTTCCTAAAGGAAAGAGAGCAATTGGTACAAGATGGGTGTTCAGAAACAAGAAAGATGAGAGAGGGATAGTCATCAAGAATAAAGCAAGGCTAGTAGCTCAAGGGTACACTCAAGAAGAAGGCATAGATTATGATGATGTATTTGCTCCAGTGGCAAGAATTGAAGCCATCAGACTATTTTTGGCCTATGCAAGCTTCAAAGGTTTTAAAGTATATCTAATGGATGTGAAGTCTGCTTTTCTATATGGAACAATTGAAGAAGAGGTCTATGTATGTCAACCTCCTGGTTTTGAGGACTACAAGTATCCAGACAGGGTCTACAAGTTAGACAAGGCTCTCTATGGTCTCCATCAAGCCCCAAGAGCATGGTATGACACTCTGTCATCATACCTTCTACAGAATGGGTTCAAGAGAGGCACTCTGGACAAAACACTTTTCACTAAGTCCATCAAAACTGAGATTCTGCTTGTCCAAATCTATGTTGATGACATCATCTTTGGCTCAACAAATGATTGTTTGTGCAAAGAGTTTGAAGCTTTAATGCACAAAAAGTTGCAAATGAGTTCAATGGGAGAACTCACTTTCTTTCTAGGATTGCAGGTCAAGCAGAAACCCACTGGTCTCTTCATAAGTCAATCAAAGTATGTTAAAGACATACTAGAAAAGTTTGGGTATCAAGACACCAAAGTTGCAAGCACTCCAATGGATCCTCACTAGCAGCTCCATACAGACAAAGTTGGCATAGATTTGGACATTCATTTATACAAATCTCTTATAGGATCTCTTATGTATCTAACATCTTCTAGACCTGATATAATGTTTGCTGTCTGTGTGTGTGCTAGGTTTCAATGCTCTCCAAAGGATTCTCACTTGGTTGCTGTTAAGAGGATCTTTAGATATCTCAAAGGCCAACCACATTTAGGCCTATGGTATCCTAAAGACTCTCCCCTTGAACTAACAGCCTACTCTGACAGTGACTATGATGGATGCAACATTGACAGAAAATCCACAACTGGTGGATGTCAATACTTAGGAGCAAGACTGGTCTCTTGGCAATGCAAAAATCAGACAACTGTTTCCACCTCATCCACTGAAGCAGAGTATGTAGCAGCTGCAAGCTGCTGCTTCCAGGTAATGTGGATTCAAAATCAATTGAGAGACTATGGTATGAACTTCTCATCCACTCCTATATACATTGACAATTCAAGTGCAATCAGCATTGTGCAAAACCCAGTGAAATTCCCAAAAACCAAGCATATAGACATCAGATTTCACTTTATAAGGGATTGTAATGAGAAGAAATTAATCCAAGTTACCAAAATCCATACTGATGATCAGTTAGCTGATCTATTTACAAAACCTTTTGATGTAGGAAGGTTCACTTTCCTGGTATCAAATATTGGTATGGTAAACATGGATTAATTTATTTTCCTTATTATCTAATTCATATGCTTCTTTAAGGGGGAGTCAGTGTTTCATTAAAAGATGCCTAAGTTTCAACTAACAGCTTGAGTATTTTCTCAAGCTGCTAGTTCATTTTCTCGGACTGTTAGTTATTCACTTGATCTGTCAAAGTGTGCAGGGTATTTCGGTAATTTTTTTAAATGTGTGTGCGCGGGAGCCAAACTCTTTCAAAACCTTTAAAGGTCCCAGTTTCGTTCAGTTGTAACTACCAGTTACAATATTTCATACCACGGCCTTTCTTTTCTCTCTGAACGATTCACACACACTTCCTTGCAACCCTAAAATCTCCGTTCAATCATCAATGGAGTTTGTCAAAGAACACAACTGCCTGCCATACTCTCTAAAACACTCTGAACTTCAGCCGTTCCATGACATGATGGATTTTCTAAGACACTCCCATATTCATCATGCCCTCAATATCAATCCTACAATATACATATCCCATATTGAGCAGTTCTGGAACCGTGCCTCTGTCCAAATCATCAATGGAGTTCCTTCTATACTATCCAAAATTGATGGCACTCCCATCACCATAACTGAGGAATCCATTCGACATCATCTGCATCTTCAAGATGCCACAGGTATAACAGACCTAACCCTTAATGCTTTACATACTGGTCTTCATGATATTGGATATAGGGGTCCTGCTGATTCATTTACTTTCTTGAAAGCACACTTTTCACCTAAATGGAAATATCTTGTGCATATTATTCAGCAGTGTATGAGCCCTAAAAGAACTGGTTGGTCAGAATTTTCCTCAAATATTGCCACTGCCTTAGTGTGCTTTTCAACGGGCCAACAGTTCAATTTCTCAAATATGATTTTTCAGGGGATGTTAAGGCATCATTCCCTAAAGAATGGGAAGTTTTTTATGTATCCTAGATTTTTGGCAGAAATAATTGCACACACCTGCGCCACTTCTCATTTACATAAGAGGATACATATTTCCCATCGGCACTCACTATCTTCCATTAAAAGGCTTTTAAAACAAAGTGCCAATTTTTTGAGTGTAGATGTTCCATTGCCTTCTGGAATGATGAACATCATTCCAAGAAACAGAGGAGAGGGTCCTGAGTAGGCTCAGCCTATCATTACTGCTACACCCCCAGGACCCCAACCCACTCCTCATGATACACAAATTCCTTCTGATCCTATTGTACAGCCCCCAGCCCCACTCAAATACCTATATAAACGGAAAAGAGGACCAGGAGCTCCTTCCTCCTCAGCCCTCAGACAAGAGCCAAATATCCATGTGCAGGAGGACACTTCTGCACAAAATATCCAAAGGGTACACATTGAGGACACTCCCATCCTCACTCAGGAGGTGAACATCTCACCAGAGATTGTTCATATGGGTTCTGTGGCTGACACTACTGCTGTCTCTACACAAGAGGCACAGGATAGTGCCAACATCATTAAGACCACGCCCATGGCAACAGCAAGTGTGCAAACACCAGCTGGAAGTCCCCAGAACCAAGAACAGAGGGCCCCAGAGGTTTCTACTTCTGGTATTCATGCCAGTGATAGATCACAAGCACCACAGATGTTTACTGATCTTGAGGCTAGTCTGCAACTCATGCTTTTGATGGATCCTAAGATGAAACCTGTTGTAGCTATGTTGGAATACCAAAAGTCCATCATTGCTGCACAGGGAGCACAAATTATTGCACTGAAGCAGGCAGAAGCGGCTCAAAATCAAAGAATGGATTATCTCCATAAAGGGTTTATCCTCTGTGGAAATAAGATCATGCAATTAGAGCGTTTGATTCAATCCCAATTGGCAAAGGTTGTAGGTCCTCCTGACCAAACCAATGCTTCCAAAAAGGGGGAGAATCAGGAGTTTCCTAAAGCAGTCCAAGCAGCTCCAACAGAATCAGTCCAAGTAGCCTCAACAGTTCCACCCTCTAGGCTAACAGTCCCAACAGCTTCTCAAGCTGTTAGCCTAGAAACTCAAGCTGCTTCTTCAAAAGCAACTGGAGTTGTTATAAGAGAAGGTGTTCAAGCTCCAATCAGTACAGTCCAAGCTACAACCTTTGCTACAAAAGATAAGGACAAGGGCATTCTCATTGAGTCTCCAAAGCACAAATTTTCTTCCAGAGAAGCTCAGATTGCCTTTGATGCTGAAATTGCCAGAAAATTAGCAGAAGAACAGGATCAAGAGTTAGACTAGCAAACCCAGCCCCCAATGGACGATGATGAAACCTTAGGTGATTACCTAAAGGGGTTTGTGGTCAAGCAAGGAGAAAAGAAGAGGAAGCTGCCAACAGGGCACTCTAAGGCTGAGCATAGAAGATTTCTGATAAATTTTGCCTTTGCAGCTGGTATCCCAAAGAAGATGGCTCAGTCCATGAACATAGAAAGGCTGCAAGATATCCACGACAAAGAGATGGACAAAAGAAAGAAAGCAAAAGTATCCCAAGAAGTCCAACCATCCCAACAACCAGTTCAAACTGGTACAAGTCATGCTCAAACTGCTGCCAGTGCCTCTGCTCCTTCTGATCAAGTTGTTGCTTCCATTCCTGCATCTGAATCATTATCACAAGCAAAACTGAATCAAGTTAAAAAGGTGTTGTTTGAGCAACAACTACAAAAGGCCATGGAGATAGAGAAATTGATAGACCAACATGACTTTACAAAGCCTCTTATCAATTACTGGTATGCCAAGCCACTTGACAATATTGACTTAAGATTTAAGTTTGTGATAAGAAGGGAATCTGGTCCAGAAGAAGAGTATGACACATTCTGGCATATGGTTCAAAAGTTGACTAGAGATGAGCTCACCAGGATGCATAATATTGGGTCTGTGACACAAGTAAGATCTGCTCTACCACAAGTGAAACAAGTCATCAAAGATCTGAAGTCCATTGTTGACCCTGAGTCTATAAAGAAAGATATAGAGGATGCCAACAAGAAGGGAATGAAGATCAAGCAAGTTGATCTGTTTGTCAAATCAAGGACTTACAGAGTCAAATTTACAGATGGATCTGGTATGTTCTTTAATCTTGAATTCTATGATCTACCAAAAGCTATGCTACTCCAGATGAAATCTGTTAGGATATCTTGTGATAGAGATGAGATGAAGAAAGAGTTTTTGAAGGCTGTAAATCAGAAACTTGCACAGTTGTAAGTTTTTTTTGACAGCCTTAGTTTGTAAATAACAGTTTACTTATTCATTTCCTTATTTGTATAGAACTTAAAGTCTTGTGTAAAGAATTTAAGTTAGGGGGAGATTGTTGGGAAATAGTCTAAGTAAGTTCAAGCTGTTAGTTAGACTTCTCAAACTGTTAGTAGAGTTTATATGTAAATACAAAGTTCATGCTGTTAGTTGAAGAATCTCGAGCTGCCAGTGTAAAAGTTCAAGCTGCTAGAGTAAATCAACTCAAGCTGCTCTGTTCAAGCTGTCAAGTGATTCAAGCTGCTCAACAGTTTCATAAACAGAAAGTGTTGATATTCAGGAAAAGATATCTACACGAAGATTCCAGCATATTTACTATTAGAGAAGTCATAGTCCTTCAAGGAAACAAATCAAGAAGCAATATAAATATATAGAATAGGTCTTTCTATTGTATAGGAGTTTTCTGCATATTCAAGTTTGTAATTGCTTTTTGTTTAAGTTTTCTTAAGCCTCTAAGGTTGTAAAACCCTAAGAACAATTTGTGTTCTTCGTCTAATCAAACAGATTAGAGGTGATTGTAATCATTAAAATCAACAATACAAGCAGTTTTTGATTATTTCTTGTGTTTATCTGCTATTGATTCTGAAAGCTTTTGTTAAAATAATTAAGTGTTATTCCGCAAACTTCTTAATTAAACTTTGATTCAAAGCAAGATTATTGATTTATACTCTGATAAATTCAAATTGGTTAGTCTTGATTAATTAGTTTTAAGATCCTGACAGCAGACATCAGTTCAACAGGTAAAGAAATGTTACTTGAAAAGATTATTCAATGCAAATATGAAATTAGTGATTTTCTTACCAAATTAACCACTTATTTGTCTAGGATCTTATATTAAACATGTTGAATAGCTTGCAACCGGCTGATGTAGCAGAGGGTGAGTTAAAATCTTCACTTGATTTTAACGTGATTGTAAAGAAGTCTGAACTAACTTGCGTTCTCAGATTTTTTTTATCAGCCACTTAAAATGGGAAGTCGCCCCCACTACCTCGCAGCTCTGAGAATAAAGGAACTGTATGTACATGCATTACTTCCACTCTTTTCTGGTTTATGACGACTTTGTATTTTTCAAAAACCATCCTGTTTATATTTTGAGGATTTATAGTAGTTATCAGTAACTTCTTTGCATGTTTTGCACAGGAAATGAAGACGTGTTGGTGAAATGTAACTACAAAGAGAGTTCTCTAAACGCCTAAATATTAGATCAACAAAGAACCCCCTTAAAGGTAATAACTAACTGATGCATTCATATTTCACGGATCAAGTGTTGTTTGGTGAAACAACCTATTTTTAGACATGAATTTTGAGGTTCTGATATCTAATTTGCAGATACATTTGGTTTTCTTCTTTATTTAGGCTGTAATTATTGATTTTAAGCATGGTTTTTGAGGTTTCAAAATCTGATTTACAGATACATTTGGTTTTCTTCGTGATTTAGGCTGTAATTGTTGATTTTTAACATCTATTTTGAGGTTTCAAAATATGATTTACAGAAACGTGTGGTTTTCTTTGTGATTGAGACTGTATTATGGATTTTAGACATGAAAATTTGAGGTTTTGATGTCTAATTTACGGATACATGTGGTTTTCTTCGTGATTTAGGCTGTAATTATTGATTTTAACCATGAATTTTGAGGTTTCGATATCTAATTTATAGATACTTGTGGTTTTCTTTGGTGCTGTTTGTTTCTTAAGAGGTTAAATGTCTGAAGTTTGAAAACCACATCTGAAATTAAGAGGATGCCTTAACATATGAAATTAAGAGCCTCTTAATTTTAATTAAGACAATTCTTATCCTCTTAAAATTCAGAGGAAAATTCAGAGGTTCAACCTCTTAAGCAAACAAACAAACTTGATTTATTATAGATATGAACTTTAGACTTCATAGGTTTTTAAGAGGGTCTTAATGGAAAACAAACGAGGCCTTAGTTATTAGGCTGTGTGATTATCGATTTTAAACATGAATTTAAGGTTTTCAGATACTTGTTGCGATAGTATTTGTCGATTATATATGTGTTCTTTTCCCCGCTGTGCTAAAAACACACAAAAAGTTAGGTTTTTTTGTATGGTTTCGAGTTGCTCTCATGTATTTCTGATTGTGTTATTTGTGTGATTATGGTCATGTATGATTATGTCATTATCTGAAGGAGAAACTTCATCCTGAAAAAATCTAATCTTGTAAAAACTGCAATTGCATAACAGAAAATTTAATCCTCTCCTCCCCCATAGTAATAATTGTTTTGTTTCTGAATCGGTTCGTCCTAATTTTGTCTAATCATGCTTTGTTATAACGATGACATTTTCATGATGTTTTAATCAGAAAAATAGTTATTTATGTTGGGTTTTTTTAAAAAAATATGACTATATGAGTTTTTCATGTGCGTATTTTGTAAATCCAAGATTTGAAGTGGCCTTTGTTATCTTTTTGACATGGTTTTGATTAAAATGAGTTTTTCATGTGGGTTTTGATGTAATTATTTTTTACGTAGTTTTTTTAAGAAAAAAACGTCATGAGATGCTTTGTCTGGAGGATCATTCATGGTGAACATCCCAACATGATCCACAATTGCTTATGCAAAATTTCATCAATTAAAACCAGATATTTTCGATAGATGAGATCATTGTTCTTCTCATATTATCTTCAGTATTGCAAAAATTGTTGTTGGAATTTTATCTTCATTATAAAAATTACGTAAAGCAAAATAAAATATGGTTGCAATCAAGAAGTATGTGCTGCAAGATTTAATTAACAACTGTTTTTGTCCTCGATATCTTTTTTTTATTTTATCAGAGGAAGTCTTATCAAGATTTTGTATACATATTGCAACTTGTAGTTTCTGATGTTCTCGCTTCTGTTGTTTGCATAGTTTCTGATTTTCTCGCTTCTGATTTTATCATGCTACTGTTGATGCAGGCTATGTTCCAAATGATCTCCTCATAACTCCTTTGTGGTTCTGCATAGAACACGTACATAACAACAGATATTCTATAATGATTTATGCTTAGAGTGGTAAAGTTAATGTATTATATGATAATACATCACTTTAGGTTATATTTATTTGCTAACAGGATCGTAGCAGGATCTGGATCTATATGAAAATACATCAATTTGTGTGATACTTAATTGCTAACATGATGCAGCATAGAAAATAGAAAACCAAAGATAATCCGTTGATTCCACGAATACCCGGAAGATCTTAACCAAACTCACGTTGATTCACAGGAATACCGCGAATTTGGCCTTCAAAATTGGTTCACACAAAGAACACAAATTTGGGAGAGAAAACTGAAGTTTCGTAAAAATTGAAAGTGACCATCCAAGTTCACACATTACAATATTAAAAAGAAACAGAAAAACATAAACGGGCCAAAATGATAATGGGCCAAACACACGGGCCAAAAAACTAAAGCCCAAACTGAAAGAGAAATAGAAAAATGCAAATTAAGTAGTCTTCGGGGCCTTTTTGGGCTAAAAGCAGGGCCCAAACCGCCTACGGCCATTTGCTAGCACGTCGGGCCTGTCCATACGGTCGTTTTGATATATTATAAGCCCAAATCGGATACCCGAGGCCCAAGTTATGGCCATTTTAGTGAGCCAATGTGGTCATGGGCCTCCAAGTATTCTAAGGCCCGGTCTTCTGCATCATAACAGGATGGTAGTATTGTAGCGGGATCTTTAGGGGTAAAGTTAATGTATTATATGAAAATGCAACAATCCACTCCATGTTATGTCTTTTATTGGAATTGTACACCTACTGACTATTTCTACTGTTTTCTCCCTTGAATTAGAAACACATGTATGCTATTTGACTGCACACAACAATAACTACGAGCACATTACAGAACACTTGACTGCACACACACATACACACAGTTCGTATACCTGCTGTACACACGCATACTCTGAACACACATTTACTTGGATGTTTGCTGTTTCTTTCAATCCTAGCCACACACAAAAGCAACATGCTGTTAATTGCTTTATAATTACGACACACACACACACACAGCTGTACATTGATGAAAGTTCTAAATACATAAAAAAACACACCTATACAGCAACCATAAGAACCACTGTTGTTGCTGGTCATTCACCAGTTTACCACCCCGAGACTTGGTCTTGGGTCCCTAAGTCAGCAGCCAATACCGAAACTCTAAGCCTCCTTGCAAGACTAGGAATCTGCTGAAATTCTCGGACTCATAAATCCTACTTAAGGCTACAAGTTTCGGACCCCTTTACACTGCACAACACACTCGGTAATGCATTTCGTTAGTTGAATTATTGAAGACTCGGTAATGCAAGACTTGTACTCCACCTCATCATCAGGGCTGGAAGTATGTTATGCTCTTGATATGTCCATGGGTTTTGCAAAACTCTCTAATGCAGATCCGACAAGTCATCTATCCAAGAACCATGGGCTAATGAAATGAGTTGGCATCAAGGTATTATATTTTATTTTCAGTGCATGGTCTTTTATTTAATTGTAGGGCGATGTGTGTATGAATTAGTTACGTATGTATAAAATGTAAATGATTGGGATGCACTTGCTTTTTGTGATAACAGGGGACTTGCTGTCTGGTGATTCATGGAAGGAAGCCTTTGATGGAGTCACTTCTGTTGTACGTAAATGTTCTTGTTGGAAGCTCTATTTGCTAATAAAAAAAACTTCGGGGTGGACCTAATTTTGTGACGGAGAGCGTTGTCTTGATGTGGATAAAAGAGATGGAACATCTTTCAAACTTTTCTAGTGGTAACTATCGTTAATTATATTAACCACTAGATATAAGTCCTAAGGGTGTGCATAAACATTGTTCATGTAACGAGAGTTTTGGGTGTCAGTTTATATGGATGGTTTTAAAGAACCAACTTAAAATTTGGAATTGGTTTTTTTAATTGCTTAAAGGGTTTTAACTGTTAGTTAATACTTAAGCAACTCTTGATTAATTCTTGTCAATGTATCTGCTTCTGACCTTGGCATGTTTAATTCCTTGATACAAGGATATTATAAGGGAAAGGTACTTTGATTTTTCAGTTGATGCTTTTCCTATTTATCTGCTTCTTTTTTGTTTATTTTGCCACTAAACAAATATGTTATTGATGAAAAATTATTTATTGTCGCCGCCGCTTTTATGAGGCCCGCGCCTCGCCTTGCGCCTCGCGCCTAGGCCCTAGGGATCCCTTTGCACCTCGATATGCCTTGAGCCTTTCACAACTTCGAAGTCCACAAGCTAAATTGTATTAATTCCTTAGATGACTCAGGTGGTGGAGTAATCCGCTTGTCAAAGCTAAAGTGTATTAAATCCTGAGTTGACTCAGGTGGTAGAGTAATCCGCTTTTGAAATCCAAAGTCCAGAAAGCTAAAATGTATGAATCCTGAGATAACTCAGGAGGTGGAGTAATCCACTTGTGAAAGCCAAAGTCAACAAAAAAGCCATAAAACAGTAACTATGAGTTATAGATATATCAGTTTTACATGTTTATCTTTCGGTAAGACATGTTGTTGTTCTAGCTTTATTTGAAAAGTCTTATATGCTCAGCTAGAATGTTAACTGTGCACATCATGGTACGATGATGGCCTATGGGTCATGATAGCATTTAATATATCATCCATCACACATGTTCTTACAGTTTCTTTCAGTTATTGTTACAAACTGATATTGCAATCATTGACCTGCTTATCTGAATTTACTTGCAGTACTTGCATCATTGACATATATGTCCATTGCTTAATTAATCAACTTAGTTTGGTCTGTCATAGACATTTTTTATGTCACCTATTCTTATGAACGTGGTGGTTGACAACTCTAATGTCTCCCACATGTAGTCTACTGGTAGCTAGCCCAATAAGTTGTGGATTGGCATCCACTAAAGCGTGAGCGTGTGGCCTCGACATCATCCTGCTGTTTATGTACTCTGTCTCACTTTGTGTAGTTGGTGGCAGCAGTCAAGTTATGACACGCTAGTACCCACATTCACCGCATTGTCTTTTGGCATGTTAACTGTTAAATCTATAAACTCACCAAGCCAATGATTTCAGTTGTTGTTAAATCTTTTTACAGGTTTAATCAAAAATAAAATTCAAAGAAAAATGTCAAGCATGTATGAGTCTATAGGATTACAAGTCGGAAGTTTGAAGCCTATTGTCCACTACTCAAATTGCAGTTTGGTGCAAATAGACTGTAATTGTGATGATTGGGTAGTTATGTCATGATGTAAAGTTGAAGTTGTATTAGATAGTACCCTTTATAACGTAAATTTTAAACATGTTCTGTAATAAATTCTTGACTTTAATATAATCTATCTTATTTGTGATTCATATTGTTTGCTACTTGGGACCTTGTCGTTAAGACTGCTACTGAAAAGTTAGGTCTTACAACATGTAGCGGTCGAACTAATTCAATGAAAACTTCAGTCATAGCTCCCTTTAAGGAATGGACCTCATTATCCTCATGGGACAATTCCTACTCACGGAGTCGAGCACGCTCGACAACTTTCTCAAATGTCGGGATCTGTCACATTTTCACAAATTCCCGAATTTCTTTTCGTAACCCTTCTACAAAAACTTGATCCTCTGGGCTTCGTCCGCCACCAGTTTTCCATCAAATAACGACTTGTAGTGAAAACTCTGATAAATAGTCATCCACCTTCTTCACCTTGGTGGAGGCGAATCAACTTACGCATAGTCTTTAGTAAGGAAGTCGATGGACTAAAGTGTTAGTTGAACCGGTCCTTGAATTGCTCCAAAGTCAATGAAGCTAAAAATTCTCGCCCCAAAATGGCAATTCTTGAATCCCACCACACTAAAGCAGGACCGGTCAACAAAGTAGCTCCAAACTCCACTTTGTCTGATTTGATGCAACTACTTAGCCGAAACTACTTCTTGACTTTTTTAATCCAACACAAGGATTTAAGAGGTTCAATACCGGCCAAAAACTCGGGTGGTCCACATTTAATAGAGTCTTGGAAAGAACATCCTTCCTTTAATGACCTGGAAGAGGACTGACGTACCTCTAATCTTTCATTTTACTTAATCCATCATTACCTTTGAAAATGTCTTGCAAGATTTCCAAGTTTGCTTCCATCATCATCTCATTCCTTATTCAACCATGCTCTACCATATTCTCCATCTTGCGAAGTAACTGAGCTTCTTTCGGGTCCATCTCATCACTTTCCATATTACGGCTACACTAATCGTCGGCCATGTCTGAAATATATAATTCAATTAATATATATCATAGTGCCTTATCACATAAGTCTAACGAATGAATCCCCATCCTAGGCCAAATTTCAATCCTAAGTTTATTGTCATAATATATTCCCAGGTGGGTCAACATAAATATAATCCAAGGGTTCAAGGTTGAGTATCATGCACTATACTCAATCAATGAACTAGTCTCTGAAACAAATTGAAACACCCAAACCAACAATACATATTTAAGTGTAATTAACTATAATTAATACAATAATACTTGCAGAATTAAGGTAGAATTAAAACTTTAACAACTAATGCAAAATAAGTTATGTATCCTAATAAAACTATTAAAATTTACAATGAGACGGATCATGATCCTGCAAACAAATAGTCAAGGCCGGGAAGTCGGCTACTCAAAACCCAACACATTGACCAAGACATACCATTAGTCTTTAGTCTACAGTCTTCAACAATAAAGAAGTCTGAATGCTTCCGGCGTGGTATCACAAAACCTGTAAAAATATGAACAACTAAAACATAAACAACAAAAGTTGATTAATGAATTCTAAGATTAATATAAATTACAAATACACAGTAATCATGTCTATCCAACACGTATTTATAATCAATCAAAAGCATAAATTTAAGGCCCAACTTTCCAGGAGAGTCTTAACGACTAGGTCCCATTTAGCAATACAGTAACAATCACACCTAAGACTAGCCTATTACAACTTCAACATTACATCATGTCACAACTACCCAAACCACCACAATGACAGTCTTCCATCTGTACCAAGCTGTGAAAAATGAGTAGGGGACTATTATGCTACGAACTTCATACTTGTAATCTTATGAACTTCGATTAACTTGACTTTTATCCTTGACTTAACCTGTGAAGAGATTAACAACAACTGTAAGCATAGACGTAGTAAGTTTATAAATTTATTAGTTAACATGTCATAAAGACAAAGCAGAACATGTAAGGATAAGCATGATGTTGACAAGGTTGCCACCATTAGCCGGACATGGTGAGACATAAGACTATAGAACAGGATGATGTCAATTCCCACTGACACACTTTGGTGGAGGCCAATCCACAAGATACTGGGGTAGCTACCAGTATGACAACATGGATAGACATCAGAGTGGACAACCACCAGTTCATGTAAACAGGTGACATGGACAAGGTCAATTATAAACCAAACATAAGACTAATAGACTAAATGTGGATATAAGTTAAAGAAGCAAGAGTATGAAAATAAGCTAGTTAAACAAGTAATGATAGCAATAACACTATTGTAACAATAACTGAAGACAATTGTAACAATATATGTGATGGATGATATCAACATGCTATCATGATCCACAGGGCAACACCTTACTATGGTGTGCACAGGTCACACCCTAGCTTGAATATATAAGGACTGTCAATTAAAGATAAAACAATAATATGTCTTATTGAAAGAAAAACATGTATACAGATAAATCTATAACTCACAATATCACTGTTTTATGATTATGATGTAGCTTTCAATTTCACACTTTATGAGACATTGACTTCGAATCACTTTATACTGGGACTTTCTAGACTTTTTGACTTTACCCACTTTATGAGACATTGACTTTATTACTCTATACAGATTCAGTTAAACCTATTCATTATATGACATTTCATATATACATAAGCTTTATAGACATTTATTGACTTTATTGTTCATTTGTATGATTTTGTTGTTATTCATGACACTGTAGCTTATGTATATCATTCATACATTGTTGAGTCTTGTTATGACATGTTTATTACACTTATATGTACAATGGACACACAACAATGACTTATTACTAGACTTTAACTTAGAAAACATTATGACAACTACACTCAAATGATGCATGACTCTTAGATTTCATAACATAAAATGGCATAGTTTAGTGATCTTAAAACATGCCTAAACTTACATATATATACAACATTTAACATATGAAGACCACCCTATGACTAATGATATGCAACACTCACATAGATTTGAACTATATAACTTACTTGATTTCAATATGGGTGAAAGAATAACACCCCTTTAGATTATGATAACAACCTATAGACATGTATTTGATTTATTTTCAATATGAAGTACACTGCCAGATTTAGTGTCGGGTGTTTATGCTAAACACACACATATGATCGTACAAGGTCGAGGGCCAAGTATCAAAGGCCTTGCGGCCGAGGGACAAGGACATGGGCTGAGAAAACTTAGGCTTATGGCCAAGAACCAAAGCCAGGGCTACACCACATCACCATCTTTTAATCACCACCACCCCAAGATTTAATCTCTAGGTCGCACACTAGACACACACACACCCCCTTAACTTTGTTGTTGCTTTTGTTTTGCAGATTTAACACCACGAGACATTGAGTCTCAGGGTCAAGACTCCGAACACACACTACCACTAATGTTTTTTAAACTGATATTACACATATGTACATTATTGATGTTCCCATTCAGACTTAAGAACACCCCGAGATCAAGTATCCGGGTCACCCTCATTCACTCACATAAAAACAACTTACGTATCTATTTACAATTCTCAGAGTCTAGCCTTGCGTAACAACCACAAAAAGCACATCATGAATATGTTCTACTGTTGATTCAGTTGATCACCATGAACACCCCGAGATATATTCTCAGGGTCAAGGACTCTACAGCACACACTATTATGTGTGTGTGTGTGTGTGTGTTTCACATACATTCTTGGACATTCTAATACACACACATTTACATATTACAGCTGCTGTTGTTGTTTCTAATCCCACATCACACCCAACCCGTAATTCACTCACACCCAACGATGTATATATATATATATATATGTGTGTGTGTGTGTGTGTGTGTGTGTGTGTGTCTGTTCATAACAGAAATGAAAGGGATGGAAAGATTAATTGGAATGAAAACAGACACGCACACAAACAGATATATATATATATATATATATATATATATATATATATATATATATATATATATATATGTATATATGCGACAATAGATTTCTTTTTTTCCAAATGAACACCCCGAGACTTATGTTTCTTGGGGTCTCACTTTTTGCACACAAACACTGTATACACAACATGTTTATGGCTTAAATTAGAGTTTAGAGTAGATAAATGGTGAAATAATTGCTTAACTAACAAACAACTAAATGACTTAAAACCAAAACAAAGGCCCACCCGAAGTATCGGACCATTCCAGCACAATATAAATACCGAGACTAGGACTCTGTATTTCACATTAAATTTCAAATTCATTTCCTGTTCTTGAATTATAATCTAACTACGCTATAGAAGAAAGCATGCATGCGACTAATATAATGTTTAATGTAATTTTGCTATATCAATTTGAAGTTTTATTGACTTTCATGTTCATATAATTTTCCCAGTAACTGTATGCTTCACATAAACACATTAAGATGGTTTAAAGAATAAATTACCTTGAATTCTTGATATAACATTGTTGATTATCACCTATTGAATACCAAACGATATGAATTTTGCAAAATCATCAAGAATTGATGATATAATTTAGAGAGAATGAGAGAATTAGAATGAGAGAGAAAGAGAGAGAGAGAGAGAGAGAGAGAGAGAGAGAGAGAGAGAGAGAGAGAGAGAGACTCAAACTAGATTGCATGAGAAATGTGAATGAGCAAAGACATTTTTTATGAAAATTTAAACTTGATAAAACGTATTTGTTAATTGTAACTTTGGACAATTGATGTTTTGCACCGCTTAACCTTAACTTTTAAAAAATAAGCTTTATTAATTTAACGATTAGTATATTGCTAAACATAATAAAAGTTACACTAGATTGTTAATATATGCTAAGTTAAGTTCGGGATGTTACAGAATGAACGCAGTGTGATAGAACTTGATCTAGGTGAATCATAAACATTTTGAATGAATCTAGCATTGAATTGATGAATTCTCAAAACAACTCTTGAAATGAATTTGAAGCTAACATATGAATGAGAAATTCTAAAATATTAAATGGAAATTTCCCTTGGAATTTTACTTTTATACTAATTTCCTAAATATCACCTAGTTGCACTATTAGTCCTTAAACTACTATTTATTGTTAATTTCACCTCTATTATTTATACCTAACAATCTCCCCCTTAGAGGTGAAAAACAACTACACAGAAACAATACAACACAAGGACCTTAAATTAACAACAAAAAGTACAACTATATATTTTAATTTATAATACTTTAAAATAGTGTACGTATTATTAGTAACACTATCTGATATAAAAGATTTTACTTTGAGGATGCTTTAAAATAATAAATTTGAGTACTGTATGTTATAATAATAGTAATTGATATATAATTTAGCCTTATGTTACTTTTAAGTAATAATAACACTAATTGATATAATAGTAATATATGTTTTACATAATTTAGCCTTATGTTACTTTTCATTTTACATGATGTAATATTATCTAATTTAATATTTTTTATTTTTAATATATTTTATTTTAATTCTCTAATTTAATATTTTCTAGTTTTTATTTACTTTAAATTTTATTTTTTATTAATTTTTATTTGTCTATGTCTATATTATATATATTATACATAACTATTTAACAATTAACAAGAAAAGAAATATTTAGGAATTAATATGAATAACTATAACATAATTATTTAACAATTAACATAAACACATAAATAAATAAATAAATAAATATATTAGTTGATAAATATTTTTAAAAATAACAACTACATATTTAAAACAAAAATACTAGTAATTTAAATTATAAAAACACAACATATCAATGTATATTTGTATTTTTATAACATATATTTAAGTAAAATGCATACATATTTTTTTTGAAAAACACATACCATTGTATAAATTTTTAAGAGTTTAAAAATGCATAATACATACAACTAATAACATAATATGATTTATCTAAAAAAGCATACCTTTGGCCGGAGCTACGACGGTGACCGGAAAATTTCCCGGCGAGTGGAAAATGAAAATGGAGACCAGATCGGAGCTTCAAAACAGTAAAGTTAAAGATTAGAAAGTATAAACAAGACTTTATTATAAAAAATAAAACAAATGTAACAAGAAAACTCAGATTTATAACAAGAAAGCTCAGATTTATAACTTGAAAATGGCACTGGTGGTGGGTTACCGGAAAATGTGATCGGCGAAGGTGACCGGTGATGGGTTACTAGAGATTTGAACGTGAGAGATCGAGAGCTGCTACAGAGAGGGTGAGAGAGATTTTTTTAGAAGAAAAAATTGAAATGGGAAACTGAAATGGGAAAGTGGTCGAGCAGGTGATGTTTTAGACGTAGGATTTTTGCGGCGACACCGAGTCGTCGCAGTAGCTCTTCAGCGGTGACAAGTCGTCGCAGATGTCCATGTTGTCGTCGCAGTGGGTCTAAAACAAAAGGCGGCAGTTTCACCGCGAAATAAATGATAAGGCAAAAAGAATTAAAAAATATATAAACCCTATAGCTAGACAAGAGCTGTCGCAGTAGCCATCAATGATGGTCAACTCTGAAAAGCACTGAGTTATGTCATTTTGTTAGCTGCAGCTACAATAGGTGTCGTCGCAATAGGGTCCCGTCGAATTTGGTCAATTTTCTTGTAGTGCATAGAGCTCAAACAGTGGAACAACAAGAAGTTACAAATTTTTGGACACTGCAAAGTACTCTCTTTCTAACAACTGAACAACATAAAGTTTCTTGCATTTTTGAATTGCAAAACATGTTAGTCAGTATATAGTATAGGTTGGAAGTATATATATATATATATATATATATATATATATATATATATATATATATATATATATATATATATATATATATATACATAGTTGTCAGGATCTGAAACTTATGAAAATTATGAATAACCAAGATTAACTGATTTGAATTTATCAGAGTATAAATCAATAATCTTGCTTTGAATCAAAGTTTAATTAAGAAGTTTGCGGAATAACACTTAATTATTTTGACAAAAACTTTCAGAATCAATAATAGCATAAAACATAAGAAGTAATCAAGACTGTTTGTATTGCTGAATTCAATGATTACAATCACCTCTAATCTGTTTTGATTAGACGAAGAACACAAACTGTTCTTAGGGTTTTACAACCTTAGAGGCTTAAGAAAACTTAAACAATAAAGCAATTACAGACTCAAAATATGCAGAAAACTCTTATACAATAGAAAGACCTATTCTATGTATTTATATTGCTTTATGGACGTGTTTCCTTGAAGGACTATGACTTCTCTGATAGTAGATATGCTGGAATCTTCTTGTAGATATCTTCCCTGAAAATCAGCACATTCTGTTTATGAAACTGTTGAGCAGCTTGAATGACTTGGCAGCATGAACTGAGCAGCTTGAGTTGTTTTGCTCTGGCAGCTTGAACTTTTACACTGGCAGCTCGAGTTTCTTCAACTAGCAGCATGAACTTTGTATTTACACAGAAAATCTACTAACAGTCTGACAAGTCTAAACTAACAGCTTGAGTATACTTAAACTATTTCCCAACAATCTCCCCCTAACTTAAATTCTTTATACAAGACTTTAAGTTCTATACAAATAAGGAAATGAAAAAGTAAACTGTTATTTACAAACCAAGGCTTTCAAAAACTTACAACTGTGCAAGCTTCTGATCTATAGCCTTCAAAAATTCTCTCTTCATCTCATCTTTATCACAAGATATCCTAACTGATTTTAATTGGAGTAGCATATCTTTTGGAAAATTGTAAAACTCGAGATTGAAGAAAATACCAAACCCATCTTTGAATTGAATTCTGTAGGTTCTGGATTTGACAAAAATATGTACTTCCTTGATCTGCTTCCCTTTCTTCTCAGCATCTTCCACTTCTTTTCTTGCAAATTCAGCATCAGCAACTGAACTTAGATCTCTGATGAGTTGTTTTACTTGTGGAAGATCAGATCTAGCTTGAGAAACAGACCCTATGTGGTACATCTTTATTAGTTCATCCCTGGTCAGCTTATGAACCATCTGCCAGAATGTATCAAACTCCTCTTCTGGTCCAGATTCTCTCCTTATCACAAACTTGACCCTTAAATTCCTTTCATCCAATGACTTAGCAAACCAGTAGTTGATTTCTGGCTTTGTGAAGTCATGTTGATCAAGCAACTTTTCTATCTCCATAGCCTTTTGCAAATGGTGCTGAAAGATCACCCTCTTAACAGATGATGGAACAGAAACAGTAGGTTGATCAGTAGGAGCAGGTGCACTGGCAGCTTCAGTTTGGACTGGTTTTGTTGATGGTTGGACTGATTGGGACGGTTGAACTGTTGGTACTGGCTGAACTGCTGAAGAGACTCTTGTTTTCTTTCTTTTCTCCATTTCTTTGTCATGTATTTCTTGCAGCTTTTCAGTAGTCATAGACTGAGCAATCTTCTTTGGAATATCTGCTGCAACGGCAAAATTGATCAAGAATCTTCTATTCTCAGCCTTGGTATGCCCAGTTGGCATCCTCCTCTTCCTTTCACCTTGCTTTACCACAAACCCTCTTAGGTAATCTCCTAAGGTTTCATCATCTTGCATTGGGGCATGGGTTTGCTGGTCTAAGGCCTGATCTTGTTCTTCTGCTAATTTTCTGGCAATCTCAGCATCAAAGGCGATCTGGGCTTCTCTGGAAGAAAATTTGTGCTTTGGAGACTCAATGAGAATACCCTTGCCCTTATCTTTTGTAGCAGAAGATGTAGGTTGGACTGAACTGGATGGAGCTTGAATGCCTTCTCTTATAACAACTCCAGTTGCTCTTGTAGAAGCAGCTTGAGTTTCTAGGCTAACAGCTTGAGAAGGTGTTGGGACTGCTAGCCTAGAAGATGGAGCTGTTGATGCTGCTTGGACTGTTGGAGTTGGAGCTGCTTGGACTGGTTGAGGAACTTCCTGATTCTCCCCCTTTTTGGAAGCATTGGTTTGGTCAGAAGGACCTACAACCTTTGCCACATGGGTTTGAATCAACTGCTCTAGTTTGATGAGCTTATTTCCACAAAGAGTAAATCCTTTGTGTAGATTAGCTAGTTTCTGATTGTGAGCAGCTGCTGCCTGTTTAAGTGCATGAATTTGTGCCCCCTGTGCAGCAATGATGGACATTTGGTATTCCAACATTGTTACAACAGGTTTCAGCTTTGGATCCGTCAAGAGCATCAGTTGCAGACTAGTCTCAAGATCAGAAAACACCAGGGGTGTTTGTGGTCTATCACTGACATTAACACCAGAAGTAGAAACCTCTGGGCCCCTTTTTTCTTGGTACTGAGGACTTCCAGCTTGTGTTTGCACACTTGCTGTTGCCATGGGTGTGGTCTTAGAGATGTTGGCCCTGTCCTGTGCCTCTTGTGCAGAGACATCAGTAGTGCCAGCCACAAAACCCATATGAACAGTCTCAGAAGAGATGTTCACCTCCTGATTGAGGTTGGGAGTGTCCTCAATTGGTTCCCTTTGGATATTCTGTGCAGAAGTATCCTCCTGCACAGGGATATATGGCTCTTGTCTAAGGGAGGAGGAGGAAGGAGCTGCTCGTCCCCTTTTCCTTTTATATAAGTATTTTAGTGGGCGTATGGGCTGTTCAAAAGGATCAGAGGTAATATCTGTATCATGAGGAGTGGGTTGGGGTCCTGGGGTTGAAGCAGTAATGTTGGGCTGTGTCTGCTCAGGCCCCTCTCCTCTGTTTCTTGTGATGATGTTCATCATTGCAGAGGGCAATGGAGCATCAATACTAACAAAATTGGCACTTGGCTTTATCAGCCTTTTGATTGAAGATAGTGAGTGCCTATGGGAAACATATATCCTCTTATGTAAATTTGAAGAAGTGGTGCAGGTG
Source organism: Centrapalus pauciflorus (assembly GCA_020465985.1). Lineage (NCBI taxonomy): Eukaryota > Viridiplantae > Streptophyta > Magnoliopsida > Asterales > Asteraceae > Centrapalus > Centrapalus pauciflorus. Next base: position 5,539 of record JAANYP010006805.1, on the reverse strand, counting down.
TGTGCAATTATTTTTGCCAAAAATCGAGGATACATCAAAAATTTCCCATGCTTCAAGGACTGATGCCTTAACATTCCTTGAAAGATCATATTTGAAAAATTGAACTGTTGGCCAGTAGAAAAGCACACTAAGGCAGTGGCAATATTTGAAGAAAATTCGGACCAACTAGTTCTTTTGGGGCTTAAACATTGCTGAATAATATGCACAAGGTATTTCCATTTAGGAGAAAAGTGTGCTTTCAAGAAAGTAAAAGAATCAGCAGGGCCCCTATATCCGATATTTTGAAGACCAAAGTGTAAAGCAGTAAGAGATAGGTCTTTTATACCTGTGGCATCTTGAAGATGCAGATGATGTCTGATGGACTCCTCGGTGATATTGATGGTAGTACCATCGATTTTGGAAGTCAGGGTAGGCACTCCATTGATGGTTTGAATATAGGCATGATTCCAGAATTGCTCAATATGAGATATGTATATAGTGGGGTTGATATTGAGGGCATAGTGGATATGGGAGTGCCTGAGGAAGTCCATCATCTCATGGAACGGTTCAAGGTCAGTGTGTTTCAGGGTGTATGGGAGGCAGTTGTGTTCTTTTACAAACTCCATTGATCAAGAAACGACGGTTTAGGGTTTAGGGTTTGAAGAGAATGTGTGTATCGTTCAGAGAGAAAGCAGAAGGCCGTGGAAGAAGAATATGTAACTGGTAGTTACAACTGAACGAAACTGGGACCTTTAAAGGTTTCGAAAAGGTTAGGTCCCGCGCACACATTTGGAAAATTACCTAAATACCCTGCACACTTTGACAGATCAAGTGAAAATAACTAGCAGTTCGAGAAAATGAACTAGCAGCATGAGAAAAGACTCATGCTGTTAGTGTAAATTTGTGCAAATTTTCAATGGAACAGTGTCTCCCCCTTAAATTAGCATATTGAGTTGATAATAATAAAAATCAATTAATCCATGTTTACCATACCAATGTTTGATATTAGGAAAGTGAACCTTCCTACATCAAAAGGTTTTGTAAATAGATCAGCTAGCTGATCATCAGTATGTATTTTGGTAACTTGGATTAACTTCTTTTCATTACTATCTCTGATGAAGTGAAATCTGATTTCTATATGCTTGGTTTTTGGGAATTTCACTGGGTTTTGCACAATGCTAATGGCACTTGACTTGTCAATATAAATAGGAGTGGATAAGAAATTCATACCATAGTCTCTTAGCTGATTTTGAATCCACATTACCTGGGAGCAGCAGCTTGCAGCTGCTACGTATTCTGCTTCAGTGGATGATGTGGAGACAGTTGTTTGTTTCTTGCATTGCCAAGAGACCAGTCTTGCTCCTAAGTATTGACATCCACCAGTTGTGGATTTTCTGTCAATGTTGCAACCACCATAGTCACTGTCAGAATATGCAGTTAGTTCAAAAGGAGAGTCTTTGGGATACCAGAGGCCTAAATGTGGTTGGCCTTTAAGGTATCTGAAAATTCTCTTAACAGCAACCAAGTGAGAATCCTTTGGAGAACATTGAAACCTAGCACACACACAAACAGCAAACATTATATCAGGTCTAGAAGATGTTAGATACATGAGAGATCCTATAAGGGATCTGTATAGATGAATGTCCACATCTATGCCATCTTTGTCTGTATGAAGCTGTTTATGAGGATCCATTGGAGTGCTTGCAACCTTTGTGTCTTGATAGCCAAACTTTTCCAGTATGTCTTTGACATACTTTGATTGACTTATGAATAGACCAGTAGGCTTCTGTTTGACATGCAGCCCTAGAAAGAATGTGAGTTCCCCCATTGAACTCATTTGAAACTTTTTGTGCATTAGGGCCTCAAAATCTTTGCACAACTTATCATTAGTTGAGCCAAAAATGATGTCATCAACATAGATCTGGACAAGAAGAATCTCAGTTTTGATGGATTTAGTGAAAAGTGTCTTGTCCAGAGTGCCTCTCTTGAAGTCATTCTGTAGAAGATATGAGGACAGTGTGTCATACCATGCTCTGGGGGCTTGTTGAAGACCATAGAGAGCTTTGTCTAGCTTGTACACCTTGTCTGGATACTTGTAGTCTTCAAAACCAGGAGGTTGACACACATACACTTCCTCTTCAATTGTCCCATACAAGAAAGCAGACTTAACATCCATTTGATACACTTTAAAGCCTTTGAAACTTGCATATGCTAGAAATAGTCTGATGGCTTCAATTCTTGCTACTGGAGCAAAGACCTCATCATAATCTATTCCTTCTTCTTGAGTGTACCCTTGTGCTACTAGTCTTGCTTTGTTCTTGATGACTATCCCTCTCTCATCCTTCTTGTTTCTGAACACCCATCTTGTACCTATTGCTCTCTTACCTTTAGGAAGATCCACCAGAGTCCATACATTCTGAATTTTGAACTGTAAAAGCTCTTCTTGCATAGCTTCAATCCAGGATGAATCTTTTAGAGCTTCTGATGCCTTTTTAGGTTCTAGTTGAGACATGAAGCAGGCATGTTCAAAAGCAGCTAGGCTGAATTCTGGAACTGCTTGCTCAGCAGCAGCAGTCTCATTGTGGACCATCTTCCTTGTTTGAACAGGAGTACTTGGATCACCCAGTATTTGATTGAGAGGGTGATACTTATGAACTCTTAGTGTGGGCTCTCTCTCTGTTTGGAAGGACGTTCCAAGGTTTGTGTCATCTCCATCAGAACCAGTGAATGGTTCATTTTCTGGAACAGCATGAGTTTCTAGGCTAACAGCTTGAGAAGCTGTTGGGACTGCTAGCCTAGAAACTGGAGCTGTTTCCTTTTGTGTTTGAGCTGTGCTGTCAGGACTTGGGAATGGCACTTCAGTTTCTGGATTTGCATCATGTTGAGTGCTCAGGACCCCTGGAGGATCACATGACAGAAGTGGTAGAGTGGTAAAGTCATCCCAACTTGTTGAATCTGCAGCAGTCTGAAACTTTGTGCCAACAGCATGAGAAATTGTATTGGCAGCATGAGAATTTGTGTTAGCAGCTTCAACCCTGTATGCATCAGCTTCTGTAGTAAACTCAGCAAAGCTCAGAGAATTTGTTAGAGAATCTAAATCAAATAACCAATCAGGACCAGTGCCTTTGATGTTAGCAGTATTTTCATTAAATTCAACATTGGCACTCTCTTCAATTGTTTTAGACACTCTGTTGTATACTCTATAGGCTTTGCTTTGATTTGAGTATCCTACAAAAAATCCTTCTTCAGCCTTACTCTCAAACTTCCCTAAGTGAGTTTTAGTGTGAAGAATAGTACATGGGCATCCAAAAGGCTTGAAGAAAGCTATTAGGGGACTTCTGTTGTGGAATAGCTCATAGGGAGTTTTCCCTTGTGATTGAACTACTTGAACCCTATTTAGAACATAACAGGCTGTATTAACAGCTTCTGCCTAGAAAGTCATAGGCAGATTGGAATCAGCTAACATTGTTCTAGCAGCCTCAATTAATGTTCTATTCTTTCTTTCAGCTACACCATTTTGCTGTGGTGTTCTTGGTGCACTGTATTGTCTAGCAATACCTTTGGACTCACAGAAACTGTTTAGAATTTGATTTTTTAAATTCAGTTCCATTGTCTGATCTGATCACCTTAACTTTGGAATTGGATTGGTTTTCTATCTTAAGAATAAAAGACTTAACAAGCTCAGCAGTTTCATCTTTGGACCTAAGAAAGTAAACCCAAGTAAATCTGGTGAAATCATCAACAATGACTAAACAGTATGCCCTTTTATTCAAACTCAAAACAGATGTTGGACCAAATAGATCCATATGTAACAACTGAAGAACAGATGAGATTGAATTTACTTCTTTGGCCTTATGAGAAGATTTGTGTTGCTTACCTTTAAGACAAGCTACACAATGATCATCACAGATGAACTCCTTTTGTGGTAATCCTCTTACCAGATTCTTTTTAACTAAATCATTCATGGACTTGAAGTTCATGTGACACATCCTTCTATGCCAAAGAGCAGACTCATTTGATGATGCTTTGGATATTAAACAGCTTAAAGTATTTGATTTAGTCAAAAGAGCTGTGTCTAGGCAGTAAACATTGTCCTTTCTTGGTGTTGTAAGTAAAACAAGATTTTCAGGAATTTTGAAATCCTTTGAAAGAACAATGCACTCAGAATCTGTGAACAGAACAATGTTTTGTTTGTCACAGATTTGAGAGACACTCAATAAATTGTACTTAAGCTGTTCAACATACAAAACATCATGGAATGTCATGTTGCCTGCATTTACAGTACCTTTACCTGTAACCTTACCTCCTTTTGAGTTGCCTCCAAATGTGACAAAACCTCCATCAAATCCTTTGAAATTTGACAAGCATTCGGAATTGCCTGTCATGTGCCTAGAGCATCCACTGTCCAGATGCCATCTTGTCCTATGAGGAGACCTGTGGTTGCCCTGCACAAATAACAGCTTAGTTAGTAGTGGAGTAAACCCAAACCAAATTGGTTTTGGGTTGGCCTTGTACATCGACATAACTAAAAACTGTTTTTGACTTCTTGTATTTGGTGAGATCTACTGATGGAGTCTTTGGAGAGTATTTAGTGATGATATGAGGTATCCAATTATTTTGATCATCTTTTCTTCTGACAGTCTCAGATGATTCACTAGCAGCTCCAGTTTGATGCCCAGCAGCTTGAGCTGTGTTTGTAGTGCTAACAGTTTCACTTTTTGCACTACCAGCATCAGATTTTGACTTAGCAGTCTGATCTTTTGCATTAGCAGTTTGAGCAAAAGATTTGTCCTTGACACACCATATTTGTTTAAAACTTGATTTAGGCTTTGCCAAAACTTGTTTTTGATGTGTGGACGGTTTTTTATTAACTTTTGAGAATCTGTGATCAACTGTTCTCTTTGGAGCTGCTGTGGAAGGTTTCACTTTTGAGTGCTTTGCCTGTTTAGGATTTGATTTTGTGTGATGCACAGTCTGTTTTGCAACAGCTGGTTTGTAAAAACAATCCTTAGCTAAGTGATTCTTCCTTCCACAGTGAAAGCATTTTTTGACAGTTTGAATTGGAACACCAGACTTTTCTGTCAATTTCTGGTTCTTGTTTCTCTGGTTTCCTCTTACCTGCTGTTGTTTAGGAAACTTTTGAACACCATGCTTTTGGCATGTGCAGATAGAAACAGTTTTACCTCTTTTAGGTCCTTTTGATGAAGATGCAGTGTTACAGTTAGAATGTACAGAAACTTGTGGAGTAGCATTGCATACACTCATCTTCTCTTTTCCTTTATTACTGGGTACTTGGACTTCTATGGGTGCACTCTTTGTGTCACAGTCTCTATTTTGACTGTTATCTTCCTTTGGTTCAGGACTGCTATCAAGGATAGGATCTACAATAGTCATAGACTCATCTAATGGTTCATTGACAAGTCTATCAGCAACTTCACTCATTGGATGAATGTACTTGTTATTATATGGAGGTGAGTAGCTCTGTATCCTATTCCTTCTTTGGGATTGACCTGAGATTTGACTCTATCTTCGAATTGAACTTCCATTAGGTGTTCTAGCT
>JAANYP010006804.1:0-128401 GCA_020465985.1 Centrapalus pauciflorus | reverse complement strand
GGCTTTTAGATCGTTGTACATCTTGGTGCTGCCAGGATGTACCGAGAAGTTAGAACAGTGGGCTTCCGAAAGAATTTTCTGTCGAACATTACTAAACTTCGGAACCCAGACACGATTTTTGAAAAGCTTCAAGCCACGAGGGCTATCGGTTAAGAACTGAAGTTGCCCTTTCATGTCCTCAGAGTTGAGGTTTTCTTCTTTTAGGGCTTCGGTTTGAGAAACGAGAATTTCATCAATCAGAGTAGATGAAAACAAAGTATGAGTCAAGGTATAGAGACATTTAGCAGAGTAGGATTTACGACTCAATGCGTCGGCCACCACATTCGCTTTGCCAGGGTGATAAAGAATATCACAGTCATAGTCCTTGATGAGTTCCATGGAGCGTCGCTGGCGCATGTTGAGCTCCTTCTGGCTGAATATATACTTAAGGCTCTTGTGATCCGTATACAGCTGACATTTGGTGCCGTAGAGATAATGCCGCCATGTTTTCAATGCAAAAGTCACAGCAGCAAGTTCAAGGTCATGAGTCGGATGACTCTTTTCATGATCCTTAAGTTGGCGAGAAGCATATGCTATGACTCTGCCTCTTTGCATTAAAACACACCCGAGTCCTTGATAGGAGGCATCACAGAAGACCACAAAATCTTCATTGCCTTCGGGTAAGGCCAGAATAGGCGCTTCGGTGAGTTTCTGTTTTAAAGTTTGAAATGAGTTCTCTTGAGCTTCTTCCCAAATAAAGGGAATATTCTTGCGAGTAAGAGATGTAAGAGGCATGGCTAGTTTTGAGAAGTCCTTAATGAATCGACGGTAGTAACCCGCCAATCCCAAGAAACTTCGGATTTCAGTGGCTGATTTGGGAGCTTCCCAATTTTGAATGGCTTCTATCCTAGAAGGATCCACAGAGATTCCTTCACCAGATATCACATGACCAAGGAATTGTATCTGATAAGATACAAGATTTGCAAGTTAACGCTGAGCATGAAATTTAAGAAAAGATAAGCTTAAAAATAAATAAATCGAGATTGCAAGCACCTGTCGCAACCAAAATTCGCATTTAGAGAACTTGGCGTAAAGTCGCTCCTTGCGCAGCAACTCTAGCAGCTCTCTAAGATGCACAGCATGCTCAGCTTCAGTTTTCGAGTAGATGAGAATATCGTCTATAAAGACGATAACAGACTTATCGAGCATTGGTCTACAAACGCGGTTCATCAGATCCAGGAACGCCGCAGGAGCGTTTGTAAGGCCAAAGGGCATAACAAGAAACTCGTAATGCCCATATCTAGTACGGAAAGCCGTTTTAGGGACGTCTTCTTCATGAACTTTGAGCTGATGATACCCAGATCTAAGATCGATCTTTGAGAAGTAACTGGCTCCCTGAAGCTGGTCGAAAAGATCGTCTATTCTGGGCAATGGATATTTGTTCTTTATTGTTACCTTTTTCAACTCCCTATAATCAATGCACATCCGGAGAGTCCCATCTTTCTTCTTAACGAATAAAACAGGAGCTCCCCAGGGAGATGAACTTGGTCGTATGAGTCCCTTATCTAGCAATTCTTGCAATTGCTTCATCATTTCTTGCATCTCTGCAGGTGCAAGTCTATAAGGGGCTCGAGCAATTGGTGCCGCGCCGGGCACTAAATCAATTCTGAACTCCACCTGACGGTCTGGCGGGAGTCCAGAGATGTCCTCGGGAAAGACATCCGGAAACTCGGAGGCTATCGGAACCTCGGCTAATGCTTTCTTTTCAGACTTAGCATCTATCGCATATGCTAAGTATGACACACAACCCTTAGCTATATGTTTCCTAGCTTTGACTACAGAAATTAAGCATATTTCACCTGTCTTTCTGTCACCGTAGATGCAAATATTGCGGCCATCCGGAGTAGTGAGCTTTATCAACTTCTTCTTGCAGACAATGCTGGCGTCATGATGATCAAGCCAATCCATACCCACGATGACGTCGAATTCATGAAAGTCCATCGGGATAAGGTCTAGTTGGAATGTGCAGTTGTCGAGCAAAATGATGCAGTCACGGTAAATTTTATCGGTAGACACAGACACACTTACATTACTAGCCGTTTCAATATCAAAGATAACAGGTAGTGTAGTCGGTGCAATTCCAAGTTTAGATGCAAATGAATTTGATATGAAGGAATGGTTGGCTCCTGAATCAAAAATAACTCTAGCAGGTACAGAGTTAACGAGAAACATACCAAATACCACATCTGTTATTTCCTTTGCTTGCTCGGCCGTTATCTGGAATGCGCGATTCTGACTCCGAGCTGGCTCGTTACGGCGACTAGAACCTCCTCGCGATGTGCTATGCCGGACCGGTTGATTTTGTCTTTGCTGTTGATGTTGATGTTGTTGCTGAGGTCGGTATTGCTGTTGCTGCAATCGCGGATGATGCTCTGCACTCGGATAAATTATGCTGAACGGATGCGTACATGCATGCTCATTATGTCCAGGGCGTAAACAGTTGTTGCAAACTTTAACTTTGTTAGGACATTCTTCACTGCTATGTCCTATTTCATTGCACACATAGCACCTCACATCATTGGGGTTACAACGCCCAATGTGTGACTTCTGGCAGCGGCGACACTGCCTCGGCTCAGAATGTACCGCATAAGATCGAGTTTGCTGTGCCGGAGGCGAGCTGAACTGTCGGTACCGAGACTGCTGTGGCTGAGAATATCTGGATGAAGATCCAGAATAGCTTCCGGTGCGCGATTTCTTTGGCGGTGATGGACATGTCGGGTTAACAGAGGAAGTAGGAACTCCTCCAGCTCGAATAAAATCATGCTCGAGAATTCGAGCAGCTTCAACACAGTCAGCATAGTTGGTATATCCCCGGTGCTTCAAGAACTTCTGATATTCAGGATGCAGACCCATCAGAAAACGGTCGATCTTTCGCTCTTCAGTAGCGACTTGATAGTCAGACAGCAAGCTTAGTCGAGTGAATTCAATCTCATACTCAGTCACCGATTTGGTTCCCTGAGTAAGAGACATCAGCTTCTCTTCCAAACGCTTCTTTTCATCAGCTGGGCAGTACTGACGAAAGAAAATAACCTTAAATTCATCCCAAGATAGGGACTTAATCCAGTTGGCTCCGTGCATGTTTTCCTGAGACCTCCACCACATAACAGCGCCACCCTCGAACAGTGTTGTAGCGAAGCTGACCTTGGATGCTTCAGCACAGTCGCTGATGAGAAAAATCCGCTCAATGCCAGTGATCCACTCAAGTGCTTCGATCGAATTTGCAGCACCCTTAAAAGGTTGAGCTCCGCAAGCCTTAAAGTAACGGAAGTTGCAGCCCTTAGGAGGGACTACAGGGGTTTCCTCCTCGTCGGTGTCGTCGTTGTGGCGTCCAGTGTCACCATGCTGTTGTTTCCTACGTTCTTCTCTACACTTAGTTTCGGCTTCATCACGAGCACGAAACTGATCTTGTAAGAACTTAGCTTGACGCTCGTTGTTCTCATCAAGCATTGTTTGCATTATTTGCATGATCTGTTCAGGAGTGAGTCCACCTCCAGCTCCTTCACCAGATCCAGACATGTTCTGAAATTATATAAATAATACTTGCATAAGAATAGGCATAACTCCTATTCTACCCCATTTCCCAATTCCTAAAGCAAAGTCAAAGCCTATCTCAGGTCAAGTTAAAGCCTAGACATTCGAAGCTAATATCTTTGCTTAAAAGTTTGAGTCCAAGTGTTATTGCTAACACTTGAATCCCTCAAACTAACGCTCTGATACCATCCTGTCACATCCTTGCTTTAAAACACGCTTGCTTATCCCAGGAATAACAATAAATGCATAAAGCTAAATAAAACATTACAATAAGTCTTGCACTACACATGCTTCAAGGTTACAGTACTAAGTTGCTAAAAACATCATAACATAAATAAAAGCAGCTACCCAAAACCCAAGGCATCATAAGCTATACCACAAGCTGAAAATGAGCTAAGTCCTCTGGGCAGATCAGATAATAGACCTAAGCAGAAGGTCCAGCTTGTTCTTTACCTTTTCCTGTAAAAATTGTAAGTAGCAACTGTAAGCTAAAGCTTAGTGAGTAAACAGATATTCATGAATGCATGTAAAATATGAGGCGAAAGTGCCTATAAAGGCTGTTATGCTTGCTTGCTTGCTTGCTTGTTTGCTTAATACCCAGAAAGAATGCTGCACAATTGAGACATTTCACGCAGAAAGGAGATGCCACCACTAGGGGTTTACCGCTGACAGATGATCAATCTGTGATACGGGGCTAGCTACCCGTATAATGCTCAAGGGATAGTGGTGAACATCAGAATTGCTTGCTCGCTAAATATAATGCTTATGATATGCACAAAGAAACGCTAACACAAGGTTTGCTGTATAGTATGCAGAACAATAAACAGATAGCAGATAAATATGCATATTAATAGATCAAATGTAAGATCCGGCTAAGCTGGGCATCACCTGTACCACAGTGTTCGCCTTCACTCACAAAAGTCTATTGAATTCCAAAGAAGTCACATAGAAGCAATTTATGTCTCAATTTCATATAAAACATGTAAACAAGAATAACTGTTACTCACAGTACTGAAAATGCTTTGAAACGCTCTGAAATACTTGCTCGGGCTTATTTACGCTTTAAATTGCTTAATAATGCTTGCACTTGCTTATCTAGGCTCAATATATTCTGGCACTGGCTTTGGCTTGCAACTGGGCTAAACGGCTTATGTATAATATCTGAAGTTCAATATTACAGAACATGTGCTAAATTAATATTGCTAGCTCAATATTTCAACATCTCTAAGCCATAACTTCTAGCTAAATATTTTGCTATTTATTTTGCTAATTTATGCGTTGTTCGTAAATTTTATCAATTAGATTCGAAATTTAGGGGTTAGATTTGAATCTGAGCATCAGATTCGAAGTCAGATTCGAATCTGAGTAACAAACTCGAAGTCAGACTCGAACTGGGTTAGATTCGAAGCCAGACTCGAACAGGGGAGGGGTTAGATTCGAACCTCATTCGAATCTGAGGATAGATTCGAGACCCATATCTCGAATCTAGCTCTATTCGAGTCTGTTCTTGGCATTTCGAGTCTGTTCTATACATACTCGAGTTTGTTCATAAACTACAGCTTTAAACATGCATTTTCAAGCCTCAAATCCACAAATAATCTAAGTAATAAGCCTCGGTTTAGTTATATTATACATTATCTATCATATTCTAGCTAAAATTCATACGAAATTAGCTTTAAATCGCCTAAAAATAATAAACTCGAATTTTGTACTTCAAACCGAAAATGTAGAAGTCGAAAATGACATTTCTTACCTCAAATCCGTATGAAATCGTACATGCAATAGGAGATTCACGTAGTACTCTTCGAGATCTTTCCGTTAACGTATAGAACACGAGATTTGGCCGGTCGGTTTGGGAGAAAAGCTAGAGAGAAGTTCAATTCTAGAGAGAGGAGCTCTGGAAATGCTAGACGGTTTTGCAAAAGTGAGAAAATGGAGCCCCCAACTCCTATTTATACTAAATCTCGAAATTAATCTTTTTACGCAAATTGCTCAAAAACTCTTAAAATAAAAATGCAAATAAAAGCAAGGTGTTATATTGTTACTGACTTGTATGGAAACATCTACTGCTGCTTGTTCATTGACTACTTAATTATATGTTAGGAACGTATGATAGACACTTTTGAAACTGAACAACTGTTGCTGCATGTTCCTTGATTACTTGCATTGCTTGAGACCGCTGTGAGTGACAGATTCCATTCCGTACTTGCATATGTTTCGGTACTTATTGGTGATTGTTACTAACTTGTATGGAAACATCTGCAGCTGTTTGTTCCTTGATTACTTAATTGTATGTTAGGAACGTATGCTAGACACTGCTGAAACTGGACAACTGCTGCTGCATGTTCCCCTTGATTAATTGCATTGCTTAGGATAGCTGTGAGTGACAGATTGCATTACTTACTTGCATATGTTTCGATACTTATTGGTGATTGCTACTGACTTGTATGGAAACACCTGCTGCTGCTTATTCCTTGATTACTTAATTGTATTTTAGGAACGTATGATAGACATTTCTGAAACTGAACAACTGCTGCAGCATGTTCGTTGATTACTTGCTTTGCTCTGGACCGCTGTGAGTGACAGATTGCATTACTTACTTGCATATGTTTCGATACTTATTGGTGATTGTTACTGACTTGTATGGAAACATCTGATGCTGCTTGTTCCTTGATTACTTAAATGTATGTTAGGACAGTATGATAGACACTGCTGAAACTGGACAACTGCTACTGCATGTTCCTTGATTACTTGCTTTTCTTAGGACCACTGTGAGTGACAGATTGCATTACTTACTTGCATATGTTTTGTTACTTATTGGTGATTGTTACTAACTTGTATGGAAACATCTGTTGCTGCTTGTTCCTTGATTACTTAATTGTATTTTTGGAACGTGTAACATCCAAGTTACCACAAACAGCACACGTCATAATATTTCATTTCATTCAATAATAAATATTACTAATTGTTTGATACCACAGGTCCATCTGCCTGATTACTTAATTACAACAATATATATTAAAGATCAAATGGTGGTCTAAACTAGCTTCTAAATCTTCAATCAGAGTGCGGAAGACTGAACAAGCTACCCGAGACCGCATCATCTTTTCAAATAGGCGACAACAAAAGTCCAAAAGTCTGCTATTCATCATAGTCCAGATTCACTTAGCCTAGGACGAACTACCTGTTATGGTCTTGCCTTTATCAACTTTTCCTGTAAAAGAGTTGTCATGACAGAGTAAGCTAACGTTGCTTAGTGAGTAAACAGAGTTCCATTAGTTACCACACACACATAACATACTATCAGTTCCTGTCGGCAATACGTCAGAGACGGCAAAAAGGTTGGGAGACAACCCATATTGTATTCCCCTGTGTAAGGCCGAAGCCCTACGGGAAATGTATGGAAACAAGTCAAATAGGAAAGGAATCTGCAGAATTCCCTCCTGTGAATGGAGATCTCACATTCGGTCCTGTCGGATAATGCAGTATGCAGCGGCAAGTATATCAACAGTCAAGTAAGCAGTAAGCATGATAAGTATTTACATAAAATGTAAAAGTGAACATGCAATCAAGGCAATTCAAGTGTCTAGCTTCAGTAAAGTCAAAAGTACGTTTCTATGATACAGTATAGTATTAAAGAAACATGCAGCAACAATCGGAAGTTTCCATACAGTCAATACATTCACCAATAAGTATCGAAATATATGCAAGTAATTAATGAAATCTGTCACTCACAGTGGTCCGTAGTCAGATAATGCTTAACGAATTAAGCGGTTCAGTTTACTCTTTCAATCGACGGGTTCCTGCAGTTCAGTTTCAAGTCTGGCATATTAATGTCAAGTTTTGTAGCATGATCTATATAACCCTAGTTATATAATTATGTTATTGTCAATTCTAGCTGTCGAGTCTGAGGTAGTTCCTATCGTCCCAAGTTGAGTCTTTTCTTATCAGATCAGTACGATCCCTAATTACAGATGTGTGGCCTTGAAACAAAGCCAATCGTATTTCTAGCAAGGTGTAACATGCCATACACATTCTAAAGGTTTATAGAGAGTCGGTTAATTTATTTGTGCATAAAATAGTTATGCAACTTGAACTTGTGAGTTTTATCATAATCCAAGGACACTTTCAATTAAAATAAGTTGTTTAATAACTTAATCTGATTTAGGGATTAATCTTAGGCTTAAAATAAAACCAAATACGAATATAAATGGACAGATTCGAACCAGATTCATTCGAATCTAATTGCTTAGATTCAAAATTCTCACAAACTCGAGACAAGGAAGCAGATTCGAAGCATACATAGATTCGAAGCATACATAGGTTCGAAATATGGACATAAACTCGAAACACCTACATAGACTCGAAGGCAACATAAATTCGAAACTAATAGATTCGAAATACATAGATTCGAATCAGATAGATTCGAAATGAGCTAGGTTCGAAATTAGATTCTAGGATAGATTCGAGAGCACACTCATAGACTCGAAACACACACACATAGATTCGAACTCACAGATTCGGAACCATACAATTCGAGTCTAGTGATTTCGAGTCTGCTCATGAATCTCTCGAGTTTGTTCTACTTGTTCAACAATTTTCCAGGTTTTTAACTATGAAATTGAGCAAAAATAAGGGAGTAATAGTCACTAACCTTCGTCCAAGCTGTATCCTTCGACTATAGACGATTTCCAAGCAAAAACAGGTCCTAAACGGAAGCAAATCAGCTTCAAATGAAGGGAATATGAGCAAACTCGAATTTGCTCAACAAAAACCGAAATAAAAGTCAGAAAGATGGTCGATTTTACCTTAAATGCGGACGAAATCTAACATGCAATGATAGATTCGTGTAGAGCTCGACGATCTCTAACCGATGGCGTATAAATCACGAGAATCCGACGGTTCGTTTAGGAGAAATTCTAGAGAGAAGGAGAAGTCTTATAGAGAGAAGGAGAGAGTTTCTAGATTCCAAACTTAAGAAATGAGGAGGAATGCCCTATTTATAGGGAAATAGGGAAAATCAGATCTTCTACTGAATTTTTTCCGGAATTGACCAACTTTTATTCCCAACACTCCGATTTGCATTTCAGATGCAAATAATAGCAAAGAAGTTCTAGATTTGCTATAATTGTCTTTTAGTCATATTTTTATTCATTTTAGTCCGTTCCGTCATTTTCAGTCTTTAATTTGTCAAGTAGCTGAATTTTAATTATTAAGTTTATTTCAGCTAATTTGGGGCAACTTTTCATAATTAATTATAACTTAAAATAATTAACTATTTAAGATTCATGATTTCGGTTAATTACTAATAATTGGATAAAATTGCTTTATTATCCAAAGTCTGATGCTGTAATTTATATTTAATAAATTACGGGCTGTTACAGAACGTATGCTAGACACTGCTGAAACTGGATAACTGCTGCTGCATTATCCTTGAATACTTTCATTGCTCAGGACCGCTGGGAGTGACAGATTGCATTACTTACTTGCATTTGTTTCGGTACTTATTGGTGATTGATACTGACTTGTATGGAAACATCTGTTGCTGCTTGTTCCTTGATTACTTAATTGTATGTTAGGAACGTATGATAGACACTGCTGAAACTGGACAACTACTGCTGCATGTTCCTTGATTAATTGCATTGCTTAGGACCGCTGTGAGTGACAGATTGCATTACTTACTTGCATATGTTTCGGTACTTATTGGTGATTGTTACTAACTTGTATGGAAACATCTGCTGCTGCTTGTTCCTTGATTACTTAATTGTATGTTAGGAACGTATGATAGACACTGCTGAAACTGGATAACTGCTGCTGCATATTCCCCTTGATTACTTGCATTGCTCAGGACTGCTGTGAGTGACAGATTGCATTACTTACTTACATTTGTTTCGGTACTTATTGGTGATTGATACTGACTTGTATGGAAACATCTGCTGCTGCTTGTTAATTGATTAGTTAATTGTATGTTAGGAACGTATGATAGACACTGCTGAAACTTTACAACTGCTGCTGCATGTTCCTTGATTACTTGCTTTGCTTAGGACCGCTATAAGTGACAGATTGCAGTACTTACTTGCATATGTTTCGGTACTTATTGGTGATTGTTACTAACTTGTATGGAAACATCTGCTGCTGCTTGTTCCTTGATTACTTAATTGTATGTTAGGAACGTATGATAGACACTGCTGAAACTGGATAACTGCTGCTGCATGTTCCTTGATTACTTTCATTGCTCAGGACCGCTGTGAGTGACAGATTGCATTACTTACTTGCATTTGTTTCGGTACTTATTGGTGATTGTTATTGACTTGTATGGAAACATCTGATGCTGCTTGTTCCTTGATTACTTAATTGTATGTTAGGAACGTAATAGACACTGCTGAAACTGGACAACTGCTGCTGCATGTTCCTTGATTACTTGCTTTGCTCAGCACCGCTATGAGTGACAGATTGCGTTACTTACTTGCATATGTTTCGGTAGTTATTGTTGATTGTTACTGACTTTTATGGAAACATCTACTGCTGCTTGTTCATTTATTACTTAATTATATGTTAGGAACGTATGATAGCCACTTTTGAAACTGAACAACTGCTGCTGCATGTTCCTTGATTACTTGCATTGCTTAGGACCGCTGTGAGTGACAGATTGCATTCCTTACTTGCATATGTTTCGGTACTTATTGGTGATTGTTACTAACTTGTATGGAAACATCTGCAGCTGTTTATTACTTGATTACTTAATTGTATGTTAGGAACGTATGATAGACACTGCTGAAACTGGACAATTGCTGCTGCATATTCCCCTTGATTACTTGCATTGCTCAGGACTGCTGTGAGTGACAGATTGCATTACTTACTTACATTTGTTTCGGTACTTATTGGTGATTGATACTGACTTGTATGGAAACATCTGCTGCTGCTTGTTCCTTGATTACTTAATTGTATGTTAGGAACGTACGATAGACACTGCTGAAACTGGACAACTGCTGCTGCATGTTCCTTGATTACTTGCTTTGCTTTGGACCGCTGTGAGTGACAGATTGCATTACTTACTTGCATATGTTTCGGTACTTATTGGTGATTGTTACTAACTTGTATGGAAACATCTGCTGCTTCTTGTTGCTTGATTACTTAATTGTATGTTAGGAACGTATGATAGACACTGCTGAAACTGGATAACTGCTGCTGCATGTTCGTTTATTACTTTCATCGCTCAGGACCGCTGTGAGTGACAGATTGCATTACTTACTTGCATTTGTTTCGGTACTTATTGGTTGGTGATTGATACTGACTTGGATGGAAACATCTGCTGCTGCTTGTTCCTTGATTACTTAATTTTATGTTAGGAACGTATGATAGACACTGCTGAAGCTGGACAACTACTGCTGCATGTTCCTTGATTAATTGCATTGCTTAGGACCCCTGTGAGTGACAGATTGCATTACCTACTTGCATATGTTTCGATACTTATTGGTGATTGTTACTGACTTGTATGGAAACATCTGATGCTGCTTGTTCCTTGATTACTTAATTGTATGTTAGGAACGTATGATAGACACTGCTGAAACTGGACAACTGCTGCTGCATGTTCCTTGATTACTTGCTTTGCTCAGCACCGCTAGGAGTGACAGATTGCGTTACTTACTTGCATATGTTTCGGTAGTTATTGTTGATTGTTACTGACTTTTATGGAAACATCTACTGCTGCTTGTTCATTGATTACTTAATTATATGTTAGGAACGTATGATAGCCACTTTTGAAACTGAACAACTGCTGCTGCATGTTCCTTGATTACTTGCATTGCTTAGGACCGCTGTGAGTGACAGATTGCATTCCTTACTTGCATATGTTTCGGTACTTATTGGTGATTGTTACTAACTTGTATGGAAACATCTGCAGCTGTTTGTTACTTGATTACTTAATTGTATGTTAGGAACCTATGATAGACACTGCTGAAACTGGACAATTGCTGCTGCATATTCCCCTTGATTCCTTGCATTGCTCAGGACTGCTGTGAGTGACAGATTGCATTACTTACTTACATTTGTTTCGGTACTTATTGGTGATTGATACTGACTTGTATGGAAACATCTGCTGCTGCTTGTTCCTTGATTACTTAATTGTATGTTAGGAACGTACGATAGACACAGCTGAAACTGGACAACTGCTGTTGCATGTTCCTTGATTACTTGCTTTGCTTTAGACCGCTTTGAGTGACAGATTGCATTACTTACTTGCATATGTTTCGGTACTTATTGGTGATTTTTACTAACTTGTATGGAAACATCTGCTGCTGCTTGTTCCTTGATTACTTAATTGTATGTTAGGAACGTATGATAGACACTGCTGAAACTGGATAACTGCTGCTGCATGTTCGTTGATTACTTTCATTGCTCAGGACCGCTATGAGTGACAGATTGCATTACTTGCATTTGTTTCGGTACTTATTGGTTGGTGATTGATACTGACTTGTATGGAACATCTGTTGCTGCTTGTTCCTTGATTACTTAATTGTATGTTAGGAACGTATGATAGACACTGCTGAAGCTGGACAACTACTGCTGCATGTTCCTTGATTAATTGCATTGCTTAGGACCGCTGTGAGTGACAGATTGCATTACTTACTTGCATATGTTTCGATACTTATTGGTGATTGTTACTGACTTGTATGGAAACATCTGATGCTGCTTGTTCCTTGATTACTTAATTGTATGTTAGGAACGTATGATAGACACTGCTGAAACTGGACAACTGCTGCTGCGTGTTCCTTGATTACTTGCTTTGCTCAGCACCGCTAGGAGTGACAGATTGCGTTACTTACCTGCATATGTTTCGGTAGTTATTGTTGATTGTTACTGATATTTATGGAAACATCTACTGCTGCTTGTTCATTGATTACTTAATTATATGTTAGGAACGTATGATAGCCACTTTTGAAACTGAACAACTGCTGCTGCATGTTCCTTGATTACTTGCATTGCTTAGGACCGCTGTGAGTGACAGATTGCATTCCTTACTTGCATATGTTTCGGTACTTATTGGCGATTGTTACTAACTTGTATGGAAACATCTGCAGCTGTTTATTACTTGATTACTTAATTGTATGTTAGGAACGTATGATAGACACTGCTGAAACTGGACAATTGCTGCTGCATATTCCCCTTGATTACTTGCATTGCTCAGGACTGCTGTGAGTGACAGATTGCATTACTTACTTACATTTGTTTCGGTACTTATTGGTGATTGAAACTGACTTGTATGGAAACATCTGCTGCTGCTTGTTCCTTGATTACTTAATTGTATGTTAGGAACGTACGATAGACACTGCTGAAACTGGACAACTGCTGCTGCATGTTCCTTGATTACTTGCTTTGCTTTGGACCGCTGTGAGTGACAGATTGCATTACTTACTTGCATATGTTTCGGTACTTATTGGTGATTGTTACTAACTTGTATGGAAACATCTGCTGCTGCTTGTTCCTTGATTACTTAATTGTATGTTAGTAACGTATGATAGACACTGCTGAAACTAGACAACTGCTGCTGCATGTTCCTTGATTACTTGCATTGCTCAGGACCGCTATGAGTGACAGATTGCGTTATTTACTTGCATATGTTTCGGTAGTTATTGTTGATTGTTACTGACTTTTATGGAAACATCTACTGCTGCTTGTTCATTTATTACTTAATTATATGTTAGGAACGTATGATAGCCACTTTTGAAACTGAACAACTGCTGCTGCATGTTCCTTGATTACTTTCATTGCTTAGGACCGCTGTGAGTGACAGATTGCATTCCTTACTTGCATATGTTTCGGTACTTATTGGTGATTGTTACTAACTTGTATGGAAACATCTGCAGCTGTTTGTTACTTGATTACTTAATTGTATGTTAGGAACGTATGACAGACACTGCTGAAACTGGACAATTGCTGCTGCATATTCCCCTTGATTACTTGCATTGCTCAGGAGTGCTGTGAGTGACAGATTGCATTACTTACTTACATTTGTTTCGGTACTTATTGGTGATTGATACTGACTTGTATGGAAACATCTGCTGCTGCTTGTTCCTTGATTACTTAATTGTATGTTAGGAACGTACGATAGACACTGCTGAAACTGGACAACTGCTGCTGCATGTTCCTTGATTACTTGCTTTGCTTTGGACCGCTGTGAGTGACAGATTGCATTACTTACTTGCATATGTTTCGGTACTTATTGGTGATTGTTACTAACTTGTATGGAAACATCTGCTGCTGCTTGTTGCATGATTACTTAATTGTATGTTAGGAACGTATGATAGACACTGCTGAAACTGGATAACTGCTGCTGCATGTTCCTTGATTACTTTCATTGCTCAGGACCGCTGGGAGTGACAGATTGCATTACTTACTTGCATTTGTTTCGGTACTTATTGGTGATTGATACTGACTTGTATGGAAACATCTGTTGCTGCTTGTTCCTTGATTATTTAATTGTATGTTAGGAACGTATGATAGACACTGCTGAAACTGGACAACTACTGCTGCATGTTCCTTGATTAATTGCATTGCTTAGGACCGCTGTGAGTGACAGATTGCATTACTTACTTGCATATGTTTCGATTCTTATCGGTGATTGTTACTGACTTGTATGGAAACATTTGATGCTGCTTGTTCCTTGATTACTTAATTGTATGTTAGGAACGTATGATAGACACTGCTGAAACTGGACAACTGCTGCTGCATGTTCCTTGATTACTTGCTTTGCTCAGCACCGCTATGAGTGACAGATTGCGTTACTTACTTGCATATGTTTCGGTAGTTATTGTTGATTGTTACTGACTTGTATGGAAACATCTACTGCTGCTTGTTCATTGATTACTTAATTATATGTTAGGAACGTATGATAGACACTTTTGAAACTGAACAACTACTGCTGCATGTTCCTTGATTACTTGCATTGCTTAGGACCGCTGTGAGTGACAGATTGCATTCCTTACTTGCATATGTTTCGGTACTTATTGGTGATTGTTACTAACTTGTATGGAAACATCTGCAGCTGTTTGTTACTTGATTACTTAATTGTATGTTAGGAACGTATGATAGACACTGCTGAAACTGGACAATTGCTGCTGCATATTCCCCTTGATTACTTGCATTGCTCAGGACTGCTGTGAGTGACAGATTGCATTACTTACTTACATTTGTTTCGGTACTTATTGGTGATTGAAACTGACTTGTATGGAAACATCTGCTGCTGCTTGTTCCTTGATTACTTAATTGTATGTTAGGAACGTACGATAGACACTGCTGAAACTGGACAACTGCTGCTGCATGTTCCTTGATTACTTGCTTTGCTTTGGACCGCTGTGAGTGACAGATTGCATTACTTACTTGCATATGTTTCGGTACTTATTGGTGCATTGTACTAACTTGTTATGGAACATATGCGCTGCTTGTTCCTTGATTACTTTAATTGTATGTTAGGAACGTATGATAGACACTGCTGAAACTGGATAACTGCTGCTGCATGTTTCCGTTGATTACTTTTCAATTGCTCCAGGACCGCTGTGAGTGACCAGATTGCATTAACTTACTTGCATTTGTTTCCGGTACTTATTGTTGGTGATTGATACTGACTTGTATGGAAACATCTGCTGTTGCTGTTCTTGGATTACTTAATTGTAATGTTAGGAACGTAAGAATAGAACACTGCCTGAAGCCTGGACAACTACTGCTCGCATGTTCCTTGATTAATTGCAATTGCTAGGGCTGCTGTGAGTGACAGATTGAATTACTTACTTGCATGATGTTTCGATAACTTAATGGTGATTGTTATCTGACTTGTTATGGAAACATCTGATGCTGCTTGTTCCTTGATTACTTAATTGTATGTTAGGAACGTATGATAGACACTGCTGAAACTGGACAACTGCTGCTGCATGTTCCTTGATTACTTGCTTTGCTCAGCACCGCTAGGAGTGACAGATTGCGTTACTTACCTGCATATGTTTCGGTAGTTATTGTTGATTGTTACTGACATTTATGGAAACATCTACTGCTGCTTGTTCATTGATTACTTAATTATATGTTAGGAACGTATGATAGCCACTTTTGAAACTGAACAACTACTGCTGCATGTTCCTTGATTACTTTCATTGCTTAGGACCGCTGTGAGTGACAGATTGCATTCCTTACTTGCATATGTTTCGGTACTTATTGGTGATTGTTACTAACTTGTATGGAAACATCTGCAGCTGTTTGTTACTTGATTACTTAATTGTATGTTAGGAACGTATGACAGACACTGCTGAAACTGGACAATTGCTGCTGCATATTCCCCTTGATTACTTGCATTGCTCAGGACTGCTGTGAGTGACAGATTGCATTACTTACTTACATTTGTTTCGGTACTTATTGGTGATTGATACTGACTTGTATGGAAACATCTGCTGCTGCTTGTTCCTTGATTACTTAATTGTATGTTAGGAACGTACGATAGACACTGCTGAAACTGGACAACTGCTGCTGCATGTTCCTTGATTACTTGCTTTGCTTTGGACCGCTGTGAGTGACAGATTGCATTACTTACTTGCATATGTTTCGGTACTTATTGGTGATTGTTACTAACTTGTATGGAAACATCTGCTGCTGCTTGTTCCTTGATTACTTAATTGTATGTTAGGAACGTATGATAGACACTGCTGAAACTGGATAACTGCTGCTGCATGTTCGTTGATTACTTTCATTGCTCAGGACCGCTGTGAGTGACAGATTGCATTACTTACTTGCATTTGTTTCGGTACTTATTGGTTGGTGATTGATACTGACTTGTATGGAACATCTGTTGCTGCTTGTTCCTTGATTACTTAATTGTATAGAACACCTGCTGAAGCTGGACAACTACTGCTGCATGTTCCTTGATTAATTGCATTGCTTAGGACCGCTGTGAGTGACAGATTGCATTACTTACTTGCATATGTTTCGATACTTATTGGTGATTGTTACTGACTTGTATGGAAACATCTGATGCTGCTTGTTCCTTGATTACTTAAATGTATGTTAGGAACGTATGATAGACACTGCTGAAACTGGACAACTGCTGCTGCATGTTCCTTGATTACTTGCTTTGCTCAGCACCGCTATGCGTGACAGGTTGCATTACTTACTTGCATATGTTTCGGTAGTTATTGTTGATTGTTACTGACTTGTATGGAAACATCTACTGCTGCTTGTTCATGGATTACTTAATTATATGTTAGGAACGTATGATAGACACTTTTGAAACTGAACAACTGCTGCTGCATGTTCCTTGATTACTTGCATTGCTTAGGACCGCTGTGAGTGACAGATTGCATTCCTTACTTGCATATGTTTCGGTACTTATTGGTGATTGTTACTAACTTGTATGGAAACATCTGCAGCTGTTTGTTACTTGATTACTTAATTGTATGTTAGGAACGTATGATAGACACTGCTGAAACTGGACAATTGCTGCTGCATATTCCCCTTGATTACTTGCATTGCTCAGGACTGCTGTGAGTGACAGAATGCATTACTTACTTACATTTGTTTCGGTACTTATTGGTGATTGAAACTGACTTGTATGGAAACATCTGCTGCTGCTTGTTCCTTGATTACTTAATTGTATGTTAGGAACGTACGATAGACACTGCTGAAACTGGACAACTGCTGCTGCATGTTCCTTGATTACTTGCTTTGCTTTGGACCGCTGTGAGTGACAGATTGCATTACTTACTTGCATATGTTTCGGTACTTATTGGTGATTGTTACTAACTTGTATGGAAACATCTGCTGCTGCTTGTTCCTTGATTACTTAATTGTATCTTAGGAACGTATGATAGACACTGCTGAAACTGGATAACTGCTGCTGCATGTTCGTTGATTACTTTCATTGCTCAGGACCGCTGTGAGTGACAGATTGCATTACTTACTTGCATTTGTTTCGGTACTTATTGGTTGTTGATTGATACTGACTTGTATGGAAACATCTGCTGTTGCTTGTTCCTTGATTACTTAATTGTATGTTAGGAACGTATGATAGACACTGCTGAAGCTGGACAACTACTGCTGCATGTTCCTTGATTAATTGCATTGCTTAGGACCGCTGTGAGTGACAGATTGCATTACTTACTTGCATATGTTTCGATACTTATTGGTGATTGTTACTGACTTGTATGGAAACATCTGATGCTGCTTGTTCCTTGATTACTTAATTGTATGTTAGGAACGTATGATAGACACTGCTGAAACTGGACAACTGCTGCTGCATGTTCCTTGATTACTTGCTTTGCTCAGCACCGCTAGGAGTGACAGATTACGTTACTTACTTGCATATGTTTCGGTAGTTATTGTTGATTGTTACTGACTTTCATGGAAACATCTACTGCTGCTTGTTCATTGATTACTTAATTATATGTTAGGAACGTATGATAGCCACTTTTGAAACTGAACAACTGCTGCTGCATGTTCCTTGATTACTTGCATTGCTTAGGGCCGCTGTGAGTGACAGATTGTATTACTTACTTGCATATGTTTCGATACTTATTGGTGATTGTTACTGACTTGTATGGAAACATTTGATGCTGCTTGTTCCTTGATTACTTAATTGTATGTTAGGAACGTATGATAGACACTGCTGAAACTGGACAACTGCTGCTGCATGTTCCTTGATTACTTGCTTTGCTCAGCACCGCTAGGAGTGACAGATTGCGTTACTTACCTGCATATGTTTCGGTAGTTATTGTTGATTGTTACTGACATTTATGGAAACATCTATTGCTGCTTGTTCATTGATTACTTAATTATATGTTAGGAACGTATGATAGCCACTTTTGAAACTGAACAACTGCTGCTGCATGTTCCTTGATTACTTTCATTGCTTAGGACCGCTGTGAGTGACAGATTGCATTCCTTACTTGCATATGTTTCGGTACTTATTGGTGATTGTTACTAACTTGTATGGAAACATCTGCAGCTGTTTGTTACTTGATTACTTAATTGTATGTTAGGAACGTATGACAGACACTGCTGAAACTGGACAATTGCTGCTGCATATTCCCCTTGATTACTTGCATTGCTCAGGACTGCTGTGAGTGACAGATTGCATTACTTACTTACTTTTGTTTCGGTACTTATTGGTGATTGATACTGACTTGTATGGAAACATCTGCTGCTGCTTGTTCCTTGATTACTTAATTGTATGTTAGGAACGTACGATAAACACTGCTGAAACTGGACAACTGCTGCTGCATGTTCCTTGATTACTTGCTTTGCTTTGGACCGCTGTGAGTGACAGATTGCATTACTTACTTGCATATGTTTCGGTACTTATTGGTGATTGTTACTAACTTGTATGGAAACATCTGCTGCTGCTTGTTGCATGATTACTTAATTGTATGTTAGGAACGTATGATAGACACTGCTGAAACTGGATAACTGTTGCTGCATGTTCGTTGATTACTTTCATTGCTCAGGACCGCTGTGAGTGACAGATTGCATTACTTACTTGCATTTGTTTCGGTACTTATTGGTTGGTGATTGATACTGACTTGTATGGAAACATCTGCTGCTGCTTGTTCCTTGATTACTTAATTTTATGTTAGGAACGTATGATAGACACTGCTGAAGCTGGACAACTACTGCTGCATGTTCCTTGATTAATTGCATTGCTTAGGACCGCTGTGAGTGACAGATTGCATTACTTACTTGCATATGTTTCGATACTTATTGGTGATTGTTACTGACTTGTATGGAAACATCTGATGCTGCTTGTTCCTTGATTACTTAATTGTATGTTAGGAACGTATGATAGACACTGCTGAAACTGGACAACTGCTGCTGCATGTTCCTTGATTACTTGCTTTGCTCAGCACCGCTAGGAGTGACAGATTGCGTTACTTACTTGCATATGTTTCGGTAGTTATTGTTGATTGTTACTGACTTTCATGGAAACATCTACTGCTGCTTGTTCATTGATTACTTAATTATATGTTAGGAACGTATGATAGCCACTTTTGAAACTGAACAACTGCTGCTGCATGTTCCTTGATTACTTGCATTGCTTAGGACCGCTGTGAGTGACAGATTGCATTCCTTACTTGCATATGTTTCGGTACTTATTGGTGATTGTTACTAACTTGTATGGAAACATCTGCAGCTGTTTGTTAGTTGATTACTTAATTGTATGTTAGGAACGTATGATAGACACTGCTGAAACTGGACAATTGCTGCTGCATATTCCCCTTGATTACTTGCATTGCTCAGGACTGCTGTGAGTGACAGATTGCATTACTTACTTACATTTGTTTCGGTACTTATTGGTGATTGAAACTGACTTGTATGGAAATATCTGCTGCTGCTTGTTCCTTGATTACTTAATTGTATGTTAGGAACGTACGATACACACTGCTGAAACTGGACAACTGCTGCTGCATGTTCCTTGATTACTTGCTTTGCTTTGGACCGCTGTGAGTGACAGATTGCATTACTTACTTGCATATGTTTCGGTACTTATTGGTGATTGTTACTAACTTGTATGGAAACATCTGCTGCTGCTTGTTCCTTGATTACTTAATTGTATGTTAGGAACGTATGATAGACACTGCTGAAACTGGATAACTGCTGCTGCATGTTCGTTGATTACTTTCATTGCTCAGGACCGCTGTGAGTGACAGATTGCATTACTTACTTGCATTTGTTTCGGTACTTATTGGTTGGTGATTGATACTGACTTGTATGGAAACATCTGCTGTTGCTTGTTCCTTGATTACTTAATTGTATGTTAGGAACGTATGATAGACACTGCTGAAGCTGGACAACTACTGCTGCATGTTCCTTGATTAATTGCATTGCTTAGGACCGCTGTGAGTGACAGATTGCATTACTTACTTGCATATGTTTCGATACTTATTGGTGATTGTTACTGACTTGTATGGAAACATCTGATGCTGCTTGTTCCTTGATTACTTAATTGTATGTTAGGAACGTATGATAGACACTGCTGAAACTGGACAACTGCTGCTGCATGTTCCTTGATTACTTGCTTTGCTCAGCACCGCTAGGAGTGACAGATTGCGTTACTTACCTGCATATGTTTCGGTAGTTATTGTTGATTGTTACTGACATTTATGGAAACATCTACTGCTGCTTGTTCATTGATTACTTAATTATATGTTAGGAACGTATGATAGCCACTTTTGAAACTGAACAACTGCTGTTGCATGTTCCTTGATTACTTGCATTGCTTAGGACCGCTGTGAGTGACAGATTGCATTCCTTACTTGCATATGTTTCGGTACTTATTGGCGATTGTTACTAACTTGTATGGAAACATCTGCAGCTGTTTGTTCCTTGATTACTTAATTGTATGTTAGGAACGTATGATAGACACTGCTGAAACTGGACAATTGCTGCTGCATATTTCCCTTGATTACTTGCATTGCTCAGGACTGCTGTGAGTGACAGATTGCATTACTTACTTACATTTGTTTCAGTACTTATTGGTGATTGATACTGACTTGTATGGAAACATCTGCTGCTGCTTGTTCCTTGATTACTTAATTGTATGTTAGCAACGTACGATAGACACTGCTGAAACTGGATAACTGCTGATGCATGTTCCTTGATTACTTTCATTGCTCAGGACCGCTGTGAGTGACAGATTGCATTACGTACTTGCATTTGTTTCGGTACTTATTGGTTATTGATACTGACTTGTATGGAAAAATCTGCTGCTGCTTGTTCCTTGATTACTTAATTGTATGTTAGGAACGTATGATAGACACTGCTGAAACTAGACAACTGCTGCTGCATGTTCCTTAATTACTTGCATTGCTCAGGACCGCTATGAGTGACATATTGCGTTATTTACTTGCATATGTTTCGGTAGTTATTGTTGATTGTTACTGACTTGTATGGAAACATCTGCTGCTTGTTCCTTGATTACTTAATTATATGTTAGGAATGTATGATAGACATTTCTGAAACTGAACAACTGTTGTTGCATGTTCCTTAATTACTTGCATTGCTTAGGACCGCTGTGAGTGACAGATATCATTACTTACTTGCATATGTTTGGGAACTTATTGGTGATTGTTACTAACTTGCATGGAAACATCTGCAGCTGCTTGTTCCTTGATTACTTATATGTATGCTAGGAACGTATGATAGACACTGGTGAAACTTGACAATTGCTGCTGCATATTCCCCTTGATTACTTGCATTGCTCAGGACTGCTGTGAGTGACAGATTGCATTACTTACTTACATTTGTTTCGGTACTTATTGGTGATTGATACTGACTTGTATGGAAACAACTGCTGCTGCTTGTTCCTTGATTACTTAATTGTATGATAGACACTGCTGAAACTGGAAAACTGCTGCTGCATGTTCCTTGATTACTTGCTTTGCTCTGGACCGCTGTAAGTGACAGATTGCATTACTTACTTGCATATGTTTCGGTACTTATTGGTGATTGTTACTGACTTGTATGGAAACATCTGATGCTGCTTGTTCCTTGATTACTAAATTGTATGTTAGGAACGTATGATAGACACTGCTGAAACTGGACAACTACTGCTAAATGTTCCTTGATTACTTGCATTGCTCAGGACCGCTATGAGTGACAGATTGCGTTACTTACTTGCATATGTTTCGGTAGTAATTGTTGATTGTTACTGACTTGTACGGAAAAATCTGCTGCTTGTTCCTTGATTACTTAATTATATGTTAGGAACGTATGATAGACATTTCTGAAACTGAACAACTGCTGCTGCATGTTCCTTGATTACTTGATTGTTACTGACTTGTATGGAAACATCTACTGCTGCTTGTTCATTGACTACTTAATTATATGTTAGGAACGTATGATAGACACTGGTGAAACTGGACAATTGCTGCTGCATATTTCCCTTGATTACTTGCATTGCTCAGGACTGCTGTGAGTGACAGATTGCATTACTTACTTACATTTGTTTCGGTACTTATTGGTGATTGATACTGACTTGTATGGAAACATCTGCTGCTGCTTGTTCCTTGATTACTTAATTGTATGTTAGCAACGTACGATAGACACTGCTGAAACTGGATAACTGCTGCTGCATGTTCCTTGATTACTTTCATTGCTCAGGACCGCTGTGAGTGACAGATTGCATTACGTACTTGCATTTGTTTCGGTACTTATTGGTTATTGATACTGACTTGTATGGAAAAATCTGCTGCTGCTTGTTCCTTGATTACTTAATTGTATGTTAGGAACGTATGATAGACACTGCTGAAACTAGACAACTGCTGCTGCATGTTCCTTAATTACTTGCATTGCTCAGGACCGCTATGAGTGACAGATTGCGTTATTTACTTGCATATGTTTCGGTAGTTATTGTTGATTGTTACTGACTTGTATGGAAACATCTGCTGCTTGTTCCTTGATTACTTAATTATATGTTAGGAATGTATGATAGACATTTCTGAAACTGAACAACTGTTGTTGCATGTTCCTTAATTACTTGCATTGCTTAGGACCGCTGTGAGTGACAGATATCATTACTTACTTGCATATGTTTGGGAACTTATTGGTGATTGTTACTAACTTGCATGGAAACATCTGCAGCTGCTTGTTCCTTGATTACTTATATGTATGCTAGGAACGTATGATAGACACTGGTGAAACTTGACAATTGCTGCTGCATATTCCCCTTGATTACTTGCATTGCTCAGGACTGCTGTGAGTGACAGATTGCATTACTTACTTACATTTGTTTCGGTACTTATTGGTGATTGATACTGACTTGTATGGAAACAACTGCTGCTGCTTGTTCCTTGATTACTTAATTGTATGATAGACACTGCTGAAACTGGAAAACTGCTGCTGCATGTTCCTTGATTACTTGCTTTGCTCTGGACCGCTGTAAGTGACAGATTGCATTACTTACTTGCATATGTTTCGGTACTTATTGGTGATTGTTACTGACTTGTATGGAAACATCTGATGCTGCTTGTTCCTTGATTACTAAATTGTATGTTAGGAACGTATGATAGACACTGCTGAAACTGGACAACTACTGCTAAATGTTCCTTGATTACTTGCATTGCTCAGGACCGCTATGAGTGACAGATTGCGTTACTTACTTGCATATGTTTCGGTAGTAATTGTTGATTGTTACTGACTTGTACGGAAAAATCTGCTGCTTGTTCCTTGATTACTTAATTATATGTTAGGAACGTATGATAGACATTTCTGAAACTGAACAACTGCTGCTGCATGTTCCTTGATTACTTGATTGTTACTGACTTGTATGGAAACATCTACTGCTGCTTGTTCATTGACTACTTAATTATATGTTAGGAACGTATGATAGACACTGGTGAAACTGGACAATTGCTGCTGCATATTTCCCTTGATTACTTGCATTGCTCAGGACTGCTGTGAGTGACAGATTGCATTACTTACTTACATTTGTTTCGGTACTTATTGGTGATTGATACTGACTTGTATGGAAACATCTGCTGCTGCTTGTTCCTTGATTACTTAATTGTATGTTAGCAACGTACGATAGACACTGCTGAAACTGGATAACTGCTGCTGCATGTTCCTTGATTACTTTCATTGCTCAGGACCGCTGTGAGTGACAGATTGCATTACGTACTTGCATTTGTTTCGGTACTTATTGGTTATTGATACTGACTTGTACGGAAAAATCTGCTGCTGCTTGTTCCTTGATTACTTAATTGTATGTTAGGAACGTATGATAGACACTGCTGAAACTAGACAACTGCTGCTGCATGTTCCTTGATTACTTGCATTGCTCAGGACCGCTATGAGTGACAGATTGCGTTATTTACTTGCATATGTTTCGGTAGTTATTGTTGATTGTTACTGACTTGTATGGAAACATCTGCTGCTTGTTCCTTGATTACTTAATTATATGTTAGGAACGTATGATAGACATTTCTGAAACTGAACAACTGCTGCTGCATGTTCCTTGATTACTTGCATTGCTTAGGACCGCTGTGAGTGACAGATTGCATTACTTACTTGCATATGTTTGGGTACTTATTGGTGATTGTTACTAACTTGCATGGAAACATCTGCAGCTGCTTGTTCCTTGATTACTTATATGTATGTTAGGAACGTATGATAGACACTGCTGAAACTGGACAATTGCTGCTGCATATTCCCCTTGATTACTTGCATTGCTCAGGACTGCTGTGAGTGACAGATTGCATTACTTACTTACATTTGTTTCGTACTTATTGGTGATTGATACTGACTTGTATGGAAACAACTGCTGCTGCTTGTTCCTTGATTACTTAAGTGTATGTTAGGAACGTATGATAGACACTGCTGAAGCTGGATAACTGCTGCTGCATGTTCCTTGATTACTTGCTTTGCTCTGGACCGCTGTAAGTGACAGATTGCATTACTTACTTGCATATGTTTCGGTACTTATTGGTGATTGTTACTGACTTGTATGGAAACATCTGATGCTGCTTGTTCCTTGATTACTTAATTGTATGTTAGGAACGTATGATAGACACTGCTGAAACTGGACAACTGCTGCTAAATGTTCCTTGATTACTTGCATTGCTCAGGACCGCTATGAGTGACAGATTGCGTTACTTACTTGCATATGTTTCGGTAGTAATTGTTGATTGTTACTGACTTGTACGGAAACATCTGCTGCTTGTTCCTTGATTACTTAATTATATGTTAGGAACGTATGATAGACATACTGAAACTGAACAACTGCTGCTGCATGTTCCTTGATTACTTGATTGTTACTGACTTGTATGGAAACATCTACTGCTGCTTGTTCATTGACTACTTAATTATATGTTAGGAACGTATGATAGACACTTTTGAAACTGAACAACTGCTGCTGCATGTTCCTTGATTACTTGCATTGCTTAGGACCGCTGTGAGTGACAGATTGTATTCCTTACTTGCATATGTTTCGGTACTTATTGGTGATTGTTACTAACTTGTATGGAAACATCTGCAGCTGTTTGTTCCTTGATCACTTAATTGTATGTTAGGAACGTATGATAGACACTGCTGAAACTGGACAACGCTGCATGTTCCCCTTGATTAATTGCATTGCTTAGGACAGCTGTGAGTGACAGATTGCATTACTTACTTGCATATGTTTCGATACTTATTGGTGATTGTTACTGACTTGTATGGAAACATCTGATGCTGCTTGTTCCTTGATTACTTAATTGTATGTTAGGAACGTATGATAGACATTGCTGAAACTGGACAACTGTTGCTGTATGTTCCTTGATTACTTGCTTTGCTCAGCACCGCTATGAGTGACAGATTGCGTTACTTACTTGCATATTTTTCGGTAGTTATTGTTGATTGTTACTGACTTGTATGGAAACATCTACTGCTGCTTGTTCATTGATTACTTCATTATATGTTAGGAACGTATGATAGACACTTCTGAAATTGAACAACTGCTGCTGCATGTTCCTTGATTACTTGCATTGCTTAGGACCACTGTGAGTGACAGATTGCATTCCTTACTTGCATATGTTTCGGTACTTATTGGTGATTGTTACTAACTTGTATGGAAACATCTGCAGCTGTTTGTTCCTTGATTACTTAATTGCATGCTAGGAACGTATGATAGACACTCTTGAAACTGGACAATTGCTGCTGCATGTTCCCCTTGATTACTTGCATTGCTCAGGACTGCTGTGAGTGACAGATTCCATTACTTACTTACATTTGTTTCGGTACTTATTGGTGATTGATAGTGACTTGTATGGAAACATCTGCTGCTGCTTGTTCCTTGATTACTTAATTGTATGTTAGGAACGTATGATAGACATTTCTGAAACTGAACAACTGCTGCTGCATGTTCCTTGATTACTTGCATTGCTTAGGACCGCTGTGACTGACAGATTGCATTACTTACTTGCATATGTTTCGGTACTTATTGGTGATTGTTACTAACTTGTATGGAAACATTTGCAGCTGCTTGTTCCTTGATTACTTAATTGTATGCTAGAAACGTATGATAGACACTGCTGAAACTGGACAATTGCTGCTGCATATTCCCCTTGATTACTTGCATTGCTCAGGACTGTTGTGAGTGACAGATTGCATTACTTACTTGCATTTGTTTCGGTACTTATTGGTGATTGATACTGACTTGTATGGAAAAATCTGCTGCTGCTTGTTCCTTGATTACTTAATTGTATGTTAGGAACGTATGATAGACTCCGCTGAAACTAGACAACTGCTGCTGCATGTACCTTGATTACTTGCATTGCTCAGGACCGCTATGAGTGACAGATTGCGTTACTTACTTGCATATGTTTCGGTAGTTATTGTTGATTGTTACTGACTTGTATGGAAACATCTGCTGCTTGTTCCTTGATTACTTAATTATATGTTAGGAACGTATGATAGACATTTCTGAAACTGAACAACTGCTGTTGCATGTTCCTTGATTACTTGCATTGCTTAGGACCGCTGTGAGTGACAGATTGCATTACTTACTTGCATATGTTTGGGTACTTATTGGTGATTGTTACTAACTTGCGTGGAAACATCTGCAGCTGTTTGTTCCTTGATTACTTAATTGCATGCTAGGAACGTATGATAGACACTCTTGAAACTGGACAATTGCTGCTGCATGTTCCTCTTGATTACTTGCATTGCTCAGGACTGCTGTGAGTGACAGATTGCATTACTTACTTAGATTTGTTTCGGTACTTATTGGTGATTGATAGTGACTTGTATGGAAACATCTGCTGTTGCTTGTTCCTTGATTACTTAATTGTATGTTAGGAATGTATGATAGACATTTCTGAAACTGAACAACTGCTGCTGCATGTTCCTTGATTACTTGCATTGCTTAGTACCGCTGTGACTGACAGATTGCATTACTTACTTGTATATGTTTCGGTACTTATTGGTGATTGTTACTAACTTGTATGGAAACATTTGCAGCTGCTTGTTCCTTGATTACTTAATTGTATGCTAGAAACGTATGATAGACACTGCTGAAACTGGACAATTGCTGCTGCATATTCCCCTTGATTACTTGCATTGCTCAGGACTGTAACAGCCCGTAATTTAATAAATATAAAATTACAACATCAAACTTTGGATAATTAAGCAATTTTGTCCAATTATTAGTAATTAACTGAAAATATGAATTATAAATAGTTAATTATATTAAATTATAATTAATTATGAAAACTTGCCTCAAATTAGCTGAAATAAATTTAATAATTAAATTTATTTAATTAACAAATTAAAGTCGTAAAAATGTCGAAATGGACAAAAATGAATAAAATTAGTCTAACAGATAATTATAGCAAATCTAGAACTTCCTTGCTATTATTTGCATCTGAAAATGCAAATTAGATTGTTAAGAATAAAAGTTGGTCAATTCCAGAAATTCAGTAGAAAATCTGATTTTCTCTATTTTCTATAAATAGAGCATGATCCCTCATTTCCTTGGTTTGGAAAAGCTAGAACTCTCTCTCTCTCTCTCTCTGTACAATCTGACTTCTCTCTAGCTTTTCTCCTAAACGGCTTGTCGAATTCTCGTGATTTATACGTCATCGGATAGATATCGTCGAACTCTACATTAATCTGTCATTGCATGTTCGATTTGGTTCCGATTTGAGGTAAATTCGACCCCTTTTTCTGTCTTTTGGTTCGGTTTTGAAGAGCAAACTCGAAATTGCTCAAACTCTCTTCATTCGAAGCTGATTTGCTCTCGTTTAGGACCTGATTTTGCTTGGAATACGTCTATAATCGAGTGCTATAGCTTGGACAAAGGTTAGTGACTATTACTCCCTTATTTTTGTTGAATTTCGTAGTTAAAGGCCTGGAATATTGATGAACAAGATGAACAAATTCGAGAGAAATTATGAACAAACTCGAATTCATCCTCAGATTAGGTTCGAAATTGATTACATTAATGACTTTTTGCATCCAGATCCTATAGATTCGAATGAGCAGGGTTCGAATCTATCCTAGAATCTATGCCCTAGTGCTGATTTCGAATCTATCCTAGAATCTATCCTAGAATCTAATGAGCTGATTTCGAATCTATCCTTGAATCTATCCTAGAATCTATCCTTGAATCTATCCTAGAATCTATCCTAGAATCTATCCTTGAATCTATCCTAGAATCTATCCTAGAATCTATCCTAGAATCTATCCTAGAATCTAATGAGCTGATTTCGAATCTATCCTTGAATCTATCCTAGAATCTATCCTTGAATCAATCCTAGAATCCATCCTAGAATCTATCCTAGAATCTAATGAGCTGATTTCGAATCTATCCTAGAATCTATCCTAGAATCTATGCCCTAGTGCTGATTTCGAATCTATCCTAGAATCTATGCCCTAGTGCTGATTTCGAGTCTATCCTAGAATCTATGCCCTAGGTCGAATCTAAGCTTTAATTCGAATCTGTCCATTTAGATTCGAATTTATTATATTCGACTCTGGTTCAGTTCCAAGCCTAAGATAAATTCCTAAATCAGATTAAGTTATTCTTCAACCTTATGTTAAGTAAATGTAATTGGAAGTATCATATGATTATGGTAAAACTCACAAGTTTCAAGATGCATAACTATTTTATGCACAAATAAATTAACAGGCCCTGTATGAACCCTTAGAAATTGTATGTCATGATTCACCTTGCTAGTATTACGGTCGGCTTTGTTTCAAGGCCATATATATCCGTAATTATATGTATCGTATTAATCTGATAAGAATAGACTCACTTTGGGACAATAGGAACTACCTCAGACTCGACATCAAGATATGACAATAACCTGATTATATAACTAGGGTTATATAGATCATGTTACAAACGTGACATTAATATACCAGACTTGAAACTGAACTGCAGGAACCAGCCGATTTGACATAGTAAATTGGACGGCTTAACTCGTTAAGCACTAACTGACTAAGGACTACTGTGAGTGACAGATTTCATTAATTACTTGCATATGTTACGATACTTATTGGTGAATGTTACTGAACTGTATGGATACTTTTGTTATTGCTGCATGTTTCTTGAATACTTTATTGTATCATAGAGACTTACTTTTGACATTATTGAAGCTAGATATCTGAAATGCCTTGAATTGTATGTTCACTTTTACATTTTTGTAAATACTTATCATGCCTACTGCTTACTTGATTGTTGATACATTTGCCTCTGCATCCTGCATAAACTGATCGGACCGAATGCGAGATCTCCATTCACAGGGAGGAATTCTGCAGATTCCTTTCCTATCTGACTTGTTTCCATACACTTCCCGTTGGGCTTCGGCCTTACACATGGGAATACAGATTGGGATGACTCCCAAATCTTTGCCGTCTCTGACGTGTTGACTTACCGACATGAACTGATAGTATGTTATATATGTGTGGTAACTAATGGTACTCTGTAAACTCACTAAGCTATGTTAGCTTACTCTGTCATGACAACTCTCTTTACAGGAAAAGCTGATAAGGCCAAGACCAAAACAGGTAGTTCGTCCCAGGCTAACTGAATCTGGATACTTGATGATTGCAGACCCTTGGACTTATTGCTGATGCCTATTCTGATAAGATATTTGAGGTCTCGGGTAGCTTGTTCAGTCTTCCGCACTCTGATTGAAGATTTTAGAAGCTAGTTTTGACCACCATTTAATCTTCAATATATTTTTGTAATTAAGTATTCAGGTAGATGGACCTGTGGTATCAGACAATATATTTATTACTTAATGAAATGTACTTAAAGAAATTATGACGTGTACTGTTTGTGGTAACTCGGGTGTTACAAAGTTGGTATCAGAGCAGCAGTTTAATCATCGGATTGGCCACCCGATACTTAAACTACTGGTATGGTATGGACTGTGTGACTCTGAATTCCCGAACAAGTCACCGAGGCCTAGGGTAACCTAATTAGTAAAGGACTACCCACACAACTTGACCTAAGATAGGCAATTGATGACTGAAAGGACGGGGGAAGGACTGTCTGCTTGATACTGACTTGACTCGGTGTCAGCCTGACTGGCTGCTTTCATAATAAGGTAATTAGATGTGATTATCTGACGTAGGCATTATGATGCGATTTGTGCTTATTTGAATCAGGAAATGATAGTTATTTCCTTAATATTTTCAGCCAATGGCTGATAAGAATCCGATTGTTGCTGGTACCTCGACTGTTGGTAAAGCTGCTGATGCTGCGGCTGATCAACATAAAGAATCTGTTCATGTAGAAGACTTAGGCACTGACCCTGAAAATACTGCTAATGACTCAAGCAGTACTGCTACGCCTGTGCCTCCTCAGCAGGCTCAACTAATTGATCTAGTTCACAAGCTGAATGAGGATAATCGTAGACAAATGCATCTTATGATGGATAAGAATCAACTGCAGACTGATATGGTGATTGAAAGCCGTTTTAAGGAAATTAAGGACTTACTTACTAAGGGTAAGGCGGTTGTGCAAACTGATGAGGAAACCCAGCGTGAAATAGACTTTAAGCGCCGTGAGGAAGAACTTAAGTTACGAGAACTTAAGTTGCAGGAGCTGGAACTGAAACATAGGGAAGAGATGTTAGCAAAACCGAAGAAAGACCGAAAGAGGAAACATAGGCATGTGTCCTCTGATGAAAGCGAGACTGATTCCTCTGACCATCACGTTAAGGTGGGACGAGAGTGTACATTTGTTGATTTTAAGAAATGTGGAGCTCGTACGTTTGCTGGGTCATCAGATCCTGTAAAAGCCATGGACTGGGTTGCTAATGTAGAGAAAGCGTTTAAACTCTCTAAGTGTAATGAAGAAGACAAGGTGACGTTTGCAACGGGAATGTTAGAGGATGGAGCTGGCCGATGGTGGAAGTCAATTACAAATCCCATGTCTAATGCAATGGAGAAATCCATTACTTGGGAACAATTTAAAATTCATCTGAAAGAGAAATACTGCCCCCAGGATGTTAAACGCCAAATGGAGAAAACTCTGCTATCCTTTCAGCAGGGTACAAGATCCGTAACAGACTATGAGCTGGAATTTATCAGGCTCTCTCTATTATCTGATCACCCTGTCGATACTGATGAAAGACGAAGGGATCTTTTTGTGGATGGTCTGGATAGAGAAATTCGGAAGTTTGTGAAGTCTGGCAGACCAAGAAGTTATATAGAAGCAGTTGAAATTGCTAGGGTAGGTGAGCTTGAAATCTATCCGGAGCGAGCATGTCCTTTTATTGCCAAAGCTACCAAGAAAGAAAAATCTGAGAAATCGGGGAAGGAGAGAATGGAAAAGAAGAGTGAAAGTTCTAGGAAAGGAGATAAGCAGTCCCCGAAGAAGGCTAAATTTTATGATGTGACCTCTACGCCAAGGTCTGCTTGCCCTCGCTGCAAGCAAATTCATGAAGGAAAATGTGACCCTGCATTCGTTAAGTGCTACTGCTGTAGGCAGAATGGTCATGACAGGTCGGAATGTCCCAAGCGCAGTGAGGCTTGCCATAACTGCATCACGTTGGGGCACCATGCTAAAGACTGTACTCGGCCCCGATTTGTTCCTCCGCCTGCATCTTCACCCCAGCAATCAGTCAAGGGTTCTTCTGCTCCGAGGAATCAACCAAGATCCTTCCAGATGACAGCCGAAGAGGCAAAAGAAACTGCTGATGTCGTCACGGGTACATTTCTTGTTAATGATATACCTGCTTTAATCCTATTTGACTCTGGCTCTAATCTATCATATGTGTCTGAAAAGTTTGCTAAACTGTTTGATTTTGCCCCTGTAATGTTACCTGTACCTTTAGACATAGAAACTGCTAGCTCAAGCTTTGTGACTGTAAATAGAGTCTTTCGTTCCTGTAAGCTAGTAATTGATGACCACTCCTTGGACATTGACCTGATACCGATGTGGATTAGAGAGTTCGATGTTATTATAGGAATGGACTGGCTCATGAAGATCAATGCTGAAATCCTTTGTGCTAAAAGGATAATTAGAATTAGAACCCCCGAAGGAAGTGAACGTTATGTTTATGGCGATTTGAAAAACTCGAGATTTAGGTCTCATTTCTGTGATGAAAGCCCGAAAATGTCTAACCAAGGGTTGTTCCGCCTATTTAGCATATGCCATAGATGCTAAAGAAGTATCATGATCGAAGACGTAAACCAATTGTGTTTGAGGTTGGTGAAAAAGTGTTGTTGAAAGTCTCGCCAAGAAAAGGGATAGTAAGATTTGGCAAACGGGGGAAGTTGAGCCCTCGATTT
Organism: Centrapalus pauciflorus; assembly: GCA_020465985.1. Taxonomy (NCBI): domain Eukaryota; kingdom Viridiplantae; phylum Streptophyta; class Magnoliopsida; order Asterales; family Asteraceae; genus Centrapalus; species Centrapalus pauciflorus. The sequence continues at coordinate 95,578 of JAANYP010006804.1, read as the reverse complement.
GATGGTCCTTTCGAAATTCTCGAGCGTGTAGGATTACAAGCCTACATATTAAAGTTGCCTGCCGAAATGTCTGGGATTCATGATGTATTTCACGTTAGTAATCTCCGAAAGTGTTTGATTGACGCTGAAGCTGCGATTCCTTGGAAAGACGTGCAAATTGACGAGCAGTTGCGATACGAAGAAGAGCCCGAGCGTATAATCGATCATAAGGTTTCGAAATTGCGCAACAAGGAATTTCCAACGGTGTTAGTTCAATGGAAATACCATAAGGGATCTGCGCAAACTTGGGAGCGAGAAGACGAAATTAGGCAAAAATATCCAAAGTTATTTCTGTCTTAGTCGATTCCGAGGACGGAATCAATTTAACGGGGGAAGACTGTAACAGCCCGTAATTTATTAAATATAAAATTACAACATCAAACTTTGGATAATTAAGCAATTTTGTCCAATTATTAGTAATTAACTGAAAATATGAATTATAAATAGTTAATTATATTAAATTATAATTAATTATGAAAACTTGCCTCAAATTAGCTGAAATAAATTTAATAATTAAATTTATTTAATTAACAATTTAAAGTCGTAAAAATGTCGAAATGGACAAAAATGAATAAAATTAGTCTAACAGATAATTATAGCAAATCTAGAACTTCCTTGCTATTATTTGCATCTGAAAATGCAAATTAGATTGTTAAGAATAAAAGTTGGTCAATTCCAGAAATTCAGTAGAAAATCTGATTTTCTCTATTTTCTATAAATAGAGCATGATCTCTCATTTCCTTGGTTTGGAAAAGCTAGAACTCTCTCTCTCTCTCTCTCTACAATCTGACTTCTCTCTAGCTTTTCTCCTAAACGTCTTGTCGGATTCTCGTGATTTATACGTCATCGGATAGATATCGTCGAACTCTACATTAATCTGTCATTGCATGTTCGATTTGGTTCCGATTTGAGGTAAATTCGACCCCTTTTTCTGTCTTTTGGTTCGGTTTTGAAGAGCAAACTCGAAATTGCTCAAACTCTCTTCATTCGAAGCTGATTTGCTCTCGTTTAGGACCTGATTTTGCTTGGAATACGTCTATAATCGAGTGCTATAGCTTGGACAAAGGTTAGTGACTATTACTCCCTTATTTTTGTTGAATTTCGTAGTTAAAGGCCTGGAATATTGATGAACAAGATGAACAAATTCGAGAGAAATTATGAACAAACTCGAATTCATCCTCAGATTAGGTTCGAAATTGATTACATTAATGACTTTTTGCATCCAAATCCTTTATATTCGAATGAGCTGGGTTCGAATCTATCCTAGAATCTATGCCCTAGTGCTGATTTCGAATCTATCCTAGAATCTATCCTAGAATCTATCCTAGAATCTAATGAGCTGATTTCGAATCTATCCTTGAATCTATCCTAGAATCTATCCTAGAATCTATCCTAGAATCTATCCTAGAATCTAATGAGCTGATTTCGAATCTATCCTTGAATCTATCCTAGAATCTATCCTAAAATCTATCCTTGAATCTATCCTAGAATCTATCCTAGAATCTAATGAGCTGATTTCGAATCTATCCTAGAATCTATCCTAGAATCTAATGAGCTGATTTCGAATCTATCCTAGAATCTATCATAGAATCTATGCCCTAGTGCTGATTTCGAATCTATCCTAGAATCTATGCCCTAGTGCTGATTTCGAGTCTATCCTAGAATCTATGCCCTAGTTCGAATCTAAGCTTTAATTCGAATCTGTCCATTTAGATTCGAATTTATTATATTCGACTCTGGTTCAGTTCCAAGCCTAAGATAAATTCCTAAATCAGATTAAGTTATTCTTCAACCTTATATTAAGTAAATGTAATTGGAAGTATCATATGATTATGGTAAAACTCACAAGTTTCAAGATGCATAACTATTTTATGCACAAATAAATTAACAGGCCCTGTATGAACCCTTAGAAATTGTATGTCATGATTCACCTTGCTAGTATTATGGTTGGCTTTGTTTCAAGGCCATATATATCCGTAATTATATGGATCGTATTAATCTGATAAGAATAGACTCTTTGGGACAATAGGAACTACCTCAGAATCGACATCAAGATATGACAATAACCTGATTATATAACTAGGGTTATATAGATCATGTTACAAACGTGACATTAATATACCAGACTTGAAACTGAACTGCAGGAACCAGCCGATTTGACATAGTAAATTGGACGGCTTAACCCGTTAAGCACTAACTGACTAAGGACTACTGTGAGTGACAGATTTCATTATTTACTTGCATATGTTACGATACTTATTGGTGAATGTTACTGAAGTGTATGGAAACTTTTGTTATTGCTGCATGTTTCTTGAATACTTTATTGTATCATAGAGACTTACTTTTGACATTATTGAAGCTAGATATCTGAAATGCCTTGAATTGTATGTTCACTTTTACATTTTTGTAAATACTTATCATGCCTACTGCTTACTTGATTGTTGATACATTTGCCTCTGCATCCTGCATAAACTGATCGGACCGAATGCGAGATCTCCATTCACAGGGAGGAATTCTGCAGATTCCTTTCCTATCTGACTTATTTCCATACACTTCCCGTAGGGCTTCGGCCTTACGCATGGGAATACAGATTGGGATGAATCCCAAATCTTTGCCGTCTCTAACGTGTTGACTTACCGACATGAACTGATAGTACGTTATATATGTGTGGTAACTAATGGTACTCTGTAAACTCACTAAGCTATGTTAGCTTACTCTGTCATGACAACTCTCTTTACAGGAAAAGCTGATAAGGCCAAGACCAAAACAGGTAGTTCGTCCCAGGCTAAGTGAATCTGGATACTTGATGATTGCAGACCCTTGGACTTATTGCTGATGCCTATTTTGAAAAGATATTTGAGGTCTCGGGTAGCTTGTTCAGTCTTCCGCACTCTGATTGAAGATTTTAGAAGCTAGTTTTGACCACCATTTAATCTTTAATATATTTTTGTAATTAAGTATTCAGGTACATGGACCTGTGGTATCAGACAATATATTTATTACTTAATGAAATGTACTTAAAGAAATTATGACGTGTACTGTTTGTGGTAACTCGGGTGTTACAAGGACTGCTGTGAGTGACAGATTGCATTACTTACTTGCATTTGTTTCGGTACTTATTGGTGATTGATACTGACTTGTATGGAAAAATCTGCTGCTGCTTGTTCCTTGATTACTTAATTGTATGTTAGGAACGTATGATAGACACTGCTGAAACTAGACAACTGCTGCTGCATGTCCCTTGATTACTTGCATTGCTGAGGACCGCTATGAGTGACAGATTGCGTTACTTACTTGCATATGTTTCGGTAGTTATTGTTGATTGTTAGTGACTTGTATGGAAACATCTGCTGCTTGTTCCTTGATTACTTAATTATATGTTAGGAACGTATGATAGACATTTCTGAAACTGAACAACTGCTGCTGCATGTTCCTTGATTACTTGCATTGCTTAGGACCGCTGTGAGTGACAGATTGCATTGCTTACTTGCATATGTTTGGGTACTTATTGCTGATTGTTACTAACTTGCATGGAAACATCTGCAGCTGCTTCTTCCTTGATTACTTATACGTATGTTAGGAACGTATGATAGTCACTGCTGAAACTGGACAATTGCTGCTGCATATTCCCCTTGATTACTTGCATTGCTCAGGACTGCTGTGAGTGACAGATTGCATTACTTACTTACATTTGTTTCGGTACTTATTGGTGATTGATACTGACATGTATGGAAACAATTGCTGCTGCTTGTTCCTTGATTACTTAATTGTATGTTAGGAACGGATGATAGACACTGTTGAAACTGGATAACTGCTGCTGCATGTTCCTTGATTACTTGCTTTGCTCTGGACCGCTGTAAGTGACAGATTACATTACTTACTTGCATATGTTTCGGTACTAATTGTTGATTGTTACTGACTTGTATGGAAACACCTGATGTCGTTTGTTCCTTGATTACTTAATTGTATGTTAGGAACGTATGATAGACTCTGCTGAAACTGGACAACTGCTGCTGCATGTTCCTTGATTACTTGCATTGCTCAGGACCGCTATGAGTGACAGATTGCGTTACTTACTTGCATATGTTTCGGTAGTAATTGTTGATTGTTACTGACTTGTACGGAAACATCTGCTGCTTGTTCCTTGATTACTTAATTATATGTTAGGAACGTACGATAGACATTTCTGAAACTGAACAACTGCTGCTGCATGTTCCTTGATTACTTGCATTGCTTAGGACCGCTGTGAGGGACAGATTGCATTACTTACTTGCATATGTTTCGGTACTTATTGGTGATTGTTACTAAGTTGTATGGAAACATCAGCAACTGGTTGTTCCTTGATTACTTATATGTATGTTAGGAACGTATGATAGACACTGCTAAAAGTGGACAATTGCTGCTGCATATTCCCCTTGTTTACTTGCATTGCTCAGGACAGCTGTGAGTGACAGATTGCATTACTTACTTGCATTTGTTTCGGTACTTATTGGTGATTGATACTGACTTGTATGGAAACATCTGCTGCTGCTTGTTCCTTGATTACTTAATTGTATGTTAGAAACGTATGATAGACACTGTTGAAACTGGACAACCGCTGTTGCATGTTCTTTGATTACTTGCATTGTTCAGGACCGCTGTGAGTGACAGATTGCATTAGTTACTTGCATATGTTAAGGTACTTATTGGAGATTGTTACTGACTTGTATGGAAACATCTGCTGCAGCTTGTTCCTTGATTACTTAATTGTATGTTAGGAACGTATGATAGACACTGCTGAAATTGGACAACGGCTGCTGCATGTTCCTTGATTAATTGCACTGCTTAGGACCACTGTGACTGACAGATTGCATTACTTACTTGCATATGTTTCGGTACTTATTGTTGATTGTTACTGACTTGTATGGAAACATCTGCTGCTGCTTATTCCTTGATTACTTAATTGTATGTTAGGAACGTATGATAGACACTGCTGAAACTGGATAACTACTGCTGCATGTTCCTTGATTACTTTCATTGCTCAGGACCGCTGTTAGTGACAGATTGCATTACTTACTTGCATTTGTTTCGGTACTTATTGGTGATTGATACTGACTTGTATGGAAACATCTGCTGCTTGTTCCTTGATTACTTAATTGTATGTTAGGAACGTATGATAGACACTGTTGAAACTAGACAACTGCTGCTGCATGTTCCTTAATTACTTGCATTGCTTAGGACCGCTGTGAGTGACAGATTGCATTCCTTACTTGCATATGTTTCGGTACTTATTGGTGATTGTTACTAACTTCTATGGAAACATCTGCAGCTGTTTGTTCCTTGATTACTTAATTGTATGCTAGGAACGTATGATAGACACTGTTGAAACTGGACAATTGCTGCTGCATGTTCCCCTTGATTACTTGCATTGCTCAGGACTGATGTGAGTGACAGATTGCATTACTTACTTACTATTGTGTTGGTGCTTATTGGTGATTGATAGTGACTTGTATGGAAACATCTGCCGCTGCTTGTTCCTTGATTACTTAATTGTATGTTAGGAACGTATGATAGACATTTCTGAAACTGAACAACTGCTGCTGCATGTTCCTTGATTACTTGCACTGCTTAGGACCCCTGTGACTGGCAGATTGCATTACTTACTTGCATATGTTTCGGTACTTATTGGTGATTTTTACTAACTTTATGGAAACATTTGCAGCTGCTTGTTCCTTGATTACTTAATTGTATGCTAGGAACGTATGATAGACACTGCTGAAACTGGGCAATTGCTGCTGTATATTCCCCTTGATTACTTGCATTGCTCAGGGCTGCTGTGAGTGACAGTATGCATTACTTACTTGCATTTGTTTCGGTACTTATTGGTGATTGATACTGACTTGTATGGAAAAATCTGTTGCTGCTTGTTCCTTGATTACTTAATTGTATGTTAGGAACGTATGATAGACACTGCTGAAACTAGACAACTGCTGCTGCATGTTCCTTGATTACTTGCATTGCTCTGGACCGCTATGAGTGACAGATTGCGTTACTTACTTGCATATGTTTCGGTAGTTATTGTTGATTGTTACTGACTTGTATGGAAACATCTGTTGCTTGTTCCTTGATTACTTAATTATATGTTAGGAATGTATGATAGACATTTCTGAAACTGAACAACTGCTGCTGCATGTTCCTTGATTACTTGCATTGCTTAGGACCGCTGTGAGTGACAGATTGCATTACTTACTTGCATATGTTTGGGTACTTATTGGTGATTGTTACTAACTTGCATGGAAACATCTGCAATTGCTTGTTCCTTGATTACTTATATGTATGTTAGTAACGTATGATAGACACTGCTGAAACTGGACAATTGTTGCTGCATATTCCCCTTGATTACTTGCATTGCTCAGGACTGCTGTGAGTGACAGATTGCATTACGTACTTCCATTTGTTTCGGAACTTATTGGTGATTGATACTGACTTGTATGGAAACATATGTTGCTACTTGTTCCTTGATTACTTAATTGTATGTTAGGAACGTATGACAGACACTGCTGAAACTGGATAACTGCAGCTGCATGTTCCTTGATTACTTGCTTTGCTCTGGACCGCTGTAAGTGACAGATTGCATTACTTACTTGCATATGTTTCGGTACTTATTGGTGATTGTTACTGACTTGTATGGAAACATCTGATGCTGCTTGTTCCTTTATTACTAAATTGTATGTGAGGAACGTATGATAGACACTGCTGAAACTGGATAACTGCTGCTGCATGTTCCTTGACTACTTGCATTGCTCAGGACCGCTATGAGTGACAGATTGCGTTACTTACTTGCATATGTTTCGGTAGTAATTGTTGATTGTTACTGACTTGTACGGAAACATCTGCTGCTTGTTCCTTGATTACTTAATTATATGTTAGGAACGTATGATAGACATTTCTGAAACTGAACAACTGCTGCTGCATGTTCCTTGATTACTTGCATTGCTTTAGGACCGCTGTGAGTGACAGATTATATTACTTACTTGCACATGTTTCGGTACTTATTGGTGATTGTTACTAACTTGTATGGAAACATCTGCACCTGCTTGTTCCTTGATTACTTATATGTATGTTAGGAACGTATGATAGACACTGCTGAAACTGGACAATTGCTGCTGCATATTCCCCTTGATTACTTGCATTGCTCAGGACAGCTGTGAGTGACAGATTGCATTACTTACTTGCATTTGTTTCGGTACTTATTGGTGATTGATACTGACTTGTATGGAAACATCTGATGCTGCTTGTTCCTTGATTACTTAATTGTATGTTAGGAACGTATGATAGACACTGCTGAAACTAGACAACTGCTGCTGCATGTTCCTTGATTACTTGCATTGCTCAGGACCGCTGTGAGTGACAGATTGCATTACTTGCATATTTTTTGGTACTTATTGGTGATTGTTACTATTTGTATGAAAACATCTGATGCCGTGTAACAGCCCGTAATTTATTAAATATAAATTACAGCATCAGACTTTGGATAATTAAGCAATTTTGTCCAATTATTAGTAATTAACCGAAAACAAGAATTTTAAATAGTTAATTATATTAAGTTATAATTAAGTACGAAAATTGCCCCAATTTAGCTGAAATAAATTAAATAATTAAATTTAACTAATTGACAAATTAAAGATGTGAAAATTGACAATATGAACTAAAATGAATAAAAGTTGGTCAATTACAGAAATTCAGTAGAAAATCTGATTTTTCTCTCTTTCCTATAAATAGAGCCTTTCCTCCTCATTTTCATGGTTTAGCAAAATTGGACTCTCTCTCTCTCTCTCTCTCTCTCTCTCTCTCTCTCTCTCTCTCTCTCTCTACAACCTCACCTTCTCTCTAACTTTTCTCCTAAACGGTTCATCGGATTCTCGTGATTTATACGTCAACGGTTAGAGATCGTCGAGCTCTACAAGAATCTATCATTGCATATTTGTTTTCGTCCTGATTTAAGGTAAGATCGACCCCTTTTCTTCCTTTTGGTTCGGTTTTGAAAGAACAAACTCGCAATTGCTCAAATCCTCTTCATTCGAAGCTGATTTGCTCACGTTTAGGACCTGTTTTGGCTTGGAAATCGTCTATAATCGAAGGCTATAGCTTGGACGAAGGTTAGTGACTATTTCTCCCTCATTTATGTTCATGTTTAAGTTGATAAAACCTGGAAAATCGTTGAACAAGAAGAACAGATTTGAGAAATTCATGTCTAGACTCGAATGTAGGCCTAATTCGAATCTAACCTAGAATCTAAGGCCTAGTTCGAATCTATCCTAGAATCTAATGACCAAGTTCGAATCTAATCTCCTAGATTCGAATCTATATGGACTTCGAATCTATGTGGCCTTCGAATCTATCTCCTTAGATTCGAAATTGAGGCTATTCGAATCTATCTCCTTATACTCGAATCTGGTTTAGTTCCAAGGCAAAGATAAATTCCTAAATCAGATTAAGTTATTGATCAACCTTATGTTATATGTAAATGTAATTTAAAGTATCTTATGACTATGATAAAACTCATAAGTTTCAAGATTACATAACTGTTTTATGCACAACTAAATTAACAGGCCCTGTATGAACCCTTAGAAATTGTATGTCATGTTTCACCTTGCTAGTAATATGATTGGCTTTGTTTCAAGGCCATATATCTGTAATTATATAGATCATATTAATCTGATAAGAATTCTAGGATAAACCCTGGTATAGACTTGAGGGAGTTCCTGTTGATTTAATTGATCAATGATAAGAATAGACTCACTTTGGGACGATAGGAACTACCACAGACTCGACAAACAGCAAAATGACAATAACCTGATCATATAATTGAGAATTATATAGGTCATGTTACAATCTCGACATTAATATGTCAGACTTGAAACTGAACTGCAGGAACCCGCCGATTTGACAGAGTAAATTGAACAGCTTAATTCGTTAAGCACTATCTGACTAAGGACTACTGTGAGTGACAGATTTCATTATTACTTACATATGTTTCGATACTTATTGGTGAATGTTACTGAACTGTATGGAAACTTTTGTTATTGTTGCATGTTTCTTGAATACTTTATTGTATCATAGAGACTCACTTTTGATATTACTGAAGCTAGACATCTGAATTGCCTTGAATTGCATGTTCACTTTTCCATTCTATGTAAATACTTATCATGCTTACTGCTTACTTGACTGTTGATACATTGCCTCTGCATACTGCATAATCTGATCGGACCGAATGCGAGATCTCCATTCACAGGAAGGAATTCTGCAGATTCCTTTCCTATCTGACTCGTTTCCATACACTTCCCGTAGGGCTTCGGCCTTACACATGGGAATACAGATTTGGGTTGACTCCTAAATCTTTGCCGTCTCTGACGTGTTGACTTACCGGCATGAACTGATAGTATGTTATATATGTGTGGTAACTAATGGTACTCTGTTAACTCACTAAGCAATGTAGCTTACTCTGTCATGACATCTATCTTTACAGGAAAAACCGATAAGGCCAAAGCTATAGCAGGTAGTTCGTCCCAAGCTAAGTGAACATTGATACTGGATGATTGCTGACTTTTGGAATTTTGCTGAAGCCTATTTTGTAAAGATAATTGCGGTCTCGGGTAGCTTGTTCAATCTTCCGCACTCTGATTGAAGATTGTAGAAGCTAGATTAGACCACCATCTTATCTTTAATATTTTTGGTAATTAAGTATCTTGTAACTTAAATTGAATCAGGCATGTGGACATGTGGTATCAGACAATATATTTATTACTTAATGAAATGTACTTAAAGAAATTATGACGTGTACTGTTTGTGGTAACTCGGGTGTTACAAAGTTGGTATCAGGGCAGTAGTTTAATCATCGGATTGGCCACCCGATACTTAAACTACTGGTATGGTATGGACTATGTGACTCTGAATTCCCGAACAAGTCACCGAGGCCTAGGGTAACCTAATTAGTAAAGGACTACCCACGCAACTTGACCTAAGATAGGCAACTGATGACTGATAGGACGGTGGAAGGACTGTCTGCTTGATACTGACTTGACTTGGTGTCAGCCTGACTGGCTGCTTTTATGATAATGTAATTATATGTGATTATCTGACGTAGGCATTATGATACGAATTGTGCTTAATTGAATCAGGAAATGATAGTTATTTCCTTTATATTTTCAGCCAATGGCTGATAAGAATCCGATTGTTGCCGGTACCTCATCTGTTGGTAAAGCTGCTGATGCTGCGGCTGATCGACATAAAGAGTCTGTTCATGTAGAAGACTTAGGCACTGACCCTGAAAATACTGCTAATGACTCAAGCAGTACTGCTACGCCTGTGCCTCCTCAGCAGGCTCAACTAATTGATCTAGTTCACAAGCTGAATGAGGATAATCGTAGACAAATGCATCTTATGATGGATAAGAATCAACTGCAGACTGATATGGCGATTGAAAGTCGTTTTAAGGAAATTAAGGACTTACTTACTAAGGGTAAGGCAGTTGTGCAAACTGATGAGGAAACCCAGCGAGAAATAGACTTTAAGCGCCGTGAATAAGAACTTAGGTTGAGAGAACTTAAGTTACAAGAGTTAGAATTGAAGCATAGGGAAGAGATGTTAGCGAAGCCCAAGAAAGACCGAAAAAGGAAACATAGGCATGTGTCCTCTGATGAAAGTGAGACTGACTCCTCCGACCATCACGTTAAGGTGGGACGAGAGTGTACATTTGTTGATTTTAAGAAATGTGGAGCTCGTACGTTTGCTGGCTCATTGGATCCTGTAAAAGCTATGGACTGGGTTGCTTTTGTGGAGAAAGCGTTTAAACTCTCTAAGTGTAATGAAGAAGACAAGGTCACGTTTGCAACAGGAATGTTAGAAGATGGAGCTGGGCGATGGTGGAAGTCAATTACAAATCCCATGTCTGATGCAATGGAGAAATCCATTACTTGGGATCAATTTAAGATTCATCTGAAGGAGAAATACTGTCCCCAAGATGTTAAGCGCCAAATGGAGAAAACTCTGCTATCTTTTCAGCAAGGTACAAAGTCCGTAACAGATTATGAGCTGGAATTTACCAGGCTCTCGCTATTATCTGATCACCCTGTCGATACTGATGAAAGGCGAAGGGATTTATTTGTGGATGGTATGGATAGAGAAATTCGGAAGTTTGTGAAGTCTGGTAGACCGAGAAGTTATATTGAGGCGGTTGAAATTGCTAGGGTAGGTGAGCTTGAAATCTATCCTGAGCGAGCATGTCCTTTTATTTCCAAATCTAGTAAGAAGGAAAAATCTGAGAAAGCTGGGAAGGAGAGGGTGGAAAAGAAGAATGAAAGTTCGAAAAAGGGAGATAAGCAGTCTTCCAAGAAAGCTAAGTCATATGCTGTGACCTCGGCGCCAAAGCCTGCTTGTCCTCGCTGCAAGCAAATTCATGAAGGAAAATGCGATCCTGCGTTCGTTAAGCGCTACTGCTGCAGACAGAATGGTCACGATAGGTCAGAATGTCCCAAGCGCAGTGAGGCTTGTCGTAACTGCATCACGTTGGGGCACCATGCTAAAGACTGTACTCGCCCCCGATTTGTTCCTCCGCCTGCATCTTCACCTCAGCAATCAGTCAAGGGTTCCTCTGCTCCGAGGAATCAACCGAGATCCTTCCAGATGACAGCCGATGAGGCAAAAGAGGCTGCTGACGTCGTCACGGGTACATTTCTTGTTAATGATATACCTGCTTTAATCCTATTTGACTCTGGCTCTAATCTGTCGTATGTGTCTGAAAAGTTTGCTAAACAGTTTGATTTTGCCCCTGTAATGTTACCTGTACCCTTAGACATAGAAACTGCTAGTTCAAGCTTTGTGACTGTAAATAGGGTCTTTCGCTCTTGTAAGCTAGCAATCGATGACCTCTCCTCGGACATTGACCTGATATTGATGTGGATTAGAGAGTTCGATGTTATTATAGGAATGGACTGGCTAATGATGAATAATGCTGAAATCCTTTGTGCCAAAAGGATAATTAGAATTAGAACCCCCGAAGGAAGTGAACGTTATGTTTATGGTGATAGAAAGACTCGGGATTTAGGTCTCATTTCGGTAATGAAAGCCCGAAAGTGCCTAACTAAAGGTTGTTCCGCCTATTTAGCATATGCCATTGATGCTAAGGAAGTTAAAAAGACTGTGTCTGAAGTACCTGTAGTTCAAGAATTCCCTGATGTATTCCCGGATGACATCTCTGGATTGCCACCAGATCGTCAAATCGAATTTCACATTGATCTTGTACCGGGTGCAGCTCCTATCGCAAAAGCTCCTTACCGTCTTGCTCCGAATGAAATGAAGGAAATGATGAGTCAGTTACAGGAATTATTGGAAAAAGGGTTTATTCGTCCGAGTACTTCTCCTTGGGGTGCTCCGGTTCTTTTTGTTAAGAAAAAGGATGGTACCTTTCGCATGTGTATCGACTATCGGGAGTTAAATAAAGTAACTATTAAGAACCGATACCCTCTTCCTAGAATTGATGATTTGTTTGATCAACTGCAAGGGGCTAGCTACTTCTCGAAGATTGATCTTCGATCTGGATATCATCAACTTAAGGTATTTGAATCTGACGTACCAAAGACTGCATTTCGTACTCGTTATGGCCATTTTGAATTCCTAGTAATGCCGTTCGGTCTCACAAATGCCCCGGCCGCATTTATGGACCTCATGAATAGGGTATGTAGGCCAATGCTGGACAAATCAGTGATAGTCTTCATTGATGACATTTTGATTTACTCTAAGTCTGAATCTGACCATGCGATGCATTTGCGAGAATTGCTAGAATTGTTACGAAAGGAGCGACTTTATGCAAAATTCTCCAAATGTGAATTCTGATTACGCCAGGTGCAATTTTTAGGACATATTGTCTCGGGTGAGGGAACAGCCGTGGATCCATCAAAAGTTGATGCGGTTCAGAAGTGGGAAGCGCCGAAAAACGTATCTGAAGTTTGAAGTTTCTTGGGTTTAGCGGGCTATTACCGAAGATTTATCCGTGATTTCTCCAAGATTGCGGTGCCTTTAACCAGTCTGACAAAGAAGGAGGTTAAGTTTGAATGGAATGAATCTCAAGAACGAGCTTTTGAGACTCTGAAGCGTAAGCTAATTGAAGCACCGGTTTTGGCCTTACCTGAGGGTAACGACTTTGTAGTCTATAGTGATGCTTCAAGGATGGGATTAGGCTGTGTGCTGATGTAGCGGGATAAAGTAATTGCCTACGCATCAAGGCAGCTAAAGGTGCATGAAAAGAATTATCCGACGCATAATTTGGAACTTGCAGCCGTAACCTTTGCATTGAAGATTTGGCGGCATTATCTGTATGGGACTAGATGTAAGTTATTTACAGATCATAAAAGTCTGAAGTATATATTTGACCAAAAAGAGCTGAGTATGCGACAAAGACGATCTATGGAATTGATTAAAGACTATGACTGTGAGATCCTCTACCATCCAGGTAAAGCAAACATAGTAGCAGATGCCTTAAGCCACAAATCCGGACAGAACCATTATATCCGGTGTTATGCCTTGACTTCTGTCGTTATGGAGTCTGCCCTGCCTAAGTTGTTAATGGCCGCTCAATCTGAAGCCATTCGGGATGAGAACTTGAAATCCGAACGTATGGTTACTTATGTGACCAAGCTGACCCTTGATAATCGTGGCCTTAGACGGTTCATGAATAGAATATGGGTTCCCAGACTAGGAGGTGCTTGTGATCAGATTCTGTCGGAGGCTCATATGTCAAAATTTTCAATACATCCTGGTTCTACTAAAATGTATCAAGATTTAAGAACGGAATATTTGTGGCCTGGAATGAAGAAAGACGTAGGTCGATATGTCGAAAATTGCATGACTTGTTTACAAGTCAAATCTGAACATCAGAAGCCGTATGGGGAACTACAACCATTGCCAATCCCGGAATGGAAGTGGGACCATATAACCATGGATTTTGTGACGAAGCTGCCCAGGACTAAACGGAATCATGACTCTATATGGGTAATAGTGGATCGACTTACTAAGTCAGCCCATTTCCTACCCATACGTGAAGATGAACGCCTCGAAAGGTTAACAGAATTGTACATGAAAGAAATCGTGACTAGACATGGTGTGCCACTGTCTATAGTATCTGACCGTGACAGCAGATTTACTTCTCGCTTTTGGAAGGCCTTTCAGAATGGACTAGGTACTGAACTCAAGATGAGCACCACTTATCATCCAGAAACCGACAGGCAAAGTGAGAGAACTATTTTGACTTTGGAAGATATGCTTCGCGCTTGTGTGATTGATCTTGGTGGTAATTGGAATACTCACCTTCCGTTTGTAGAATTTGCTTACAACAATAGTTATCACTCGACTATTGGCATGCCACCATATCAGCTTTTGTACGGACGTCGATGCCGAACCCCAACCTGTTGGAGGGAAACAGGTGAACGCCCGATCTCAGGACCAGCCATTTTGCAAGAAGCCCACGACCAGCTACAGTTGATTCGACAGCGGATACAGACTTCTCAAGACAGACAAAAGAAATATCATGATCGAAGACGTAAGCCAATTGTGTTTGAGGTTGGTGATAAAGTGTTGTTGAAGGTCTCGCCAAGAAAAGGGATAGTAAGGTTCGGTAAACGGGGGAAGTTGAGCCCTCGATTTGTTGGTCCTTTTGAAATTCTCGAGCGTGTAGGATTGCAAGCCTACAGATTAAAGTTGCCTGCCGAAATGTCTGGAATTCATGATGTTTTTCACGTTAGTAATCTTCGAAAGTGTTTGATTGACGCTGAAGCTGCAATTCCTTGGAAAGACGTACAAATTGACGAACAGTTGCGATACGAAGAAGAGCCCGAGCGTATAATCTATCATACGGTTTCGAAATTGCGCAACAAGGAAATCCCAATGGTGTTAGTTCAATGAAAATACCACAAGGGGTCTGCGCAAACTTGGGAGCGAGAAGTCGAGATTAGGCAAAAGTATCCGAAGTTATTCCTGTCTTGGTCGATTCCGAGGACGGAATCAATTTAACGGGGGAAGATTGTAACAGCCCGTAATTTATTAAATATAAATTACAACATCAGACTTTGGATAATTAAGCAATTTTGTCCAATTATTAGTAATTAACCGAAAACAAGAATTTTAAATAGTTAATTATATTTAGTTATAATTAATTATGAAAATTGCCCCAAATTAGCTGAAATAAATTAAATAATTAAATTTAGCTAATTGACAAATTAAAGATGTGAAAATTGACAATATGAACTAAAATGAATAAAAGTTGGTCAATTACAGAAATTCAGTAGAAAATCTGATTTTTCTCTCTTTCCTATAAATAGAGCCTTTCCTCCTCATTTTCATGGTTTAGCAAAATTGGACTCTCTATCTCTCTCTCTCTCTACAACCTCACCTTCTCTCTAACTTTTCTCCTAAACGGTTCATCGGATTCTCGTGATTTATACGTCAACGGTTAGAGATCGTCGAGCTCTACAAGAATCTATCATTGCATGTTTGTTTTCGTCCTGATTTAAGGTAAGATCGACCCCTTTTCTTCCTTTTGATTCGGTTTTGAAAGAACAAACTCGAAATTGCTCAAATCCTCTTCATTCGAAGCTGATTTGCTCACGTTTAGGACCTGTTTTGGCTTGGAAATCGTCTATAATCGAAGGCTATAGCTTGGACGAAGGTTAGTGACTATTTCGCCCTCATTTATGTTCATGTTTAAGTTGATAAAACCTGGAAAATCGTTGAACAAGAAGAACAGATTTGAGAAATTCATGTCTAGACTCGAATGTAGGCCTAATTCGAATCTAACCTAGAATCTAAGGCCTCGTTCGAATCTATCCTAGAATCTAATGACCAAGTTCGAATCTAATCTCCTAGATTCGAATCTATATGGACTTCGAATCTATGTGGCCTTCGAATCTATCTCCTTAGATTCGAAATTGAGGCTATTCGAATCTGTCTCCTTATACTCGAATCTGGTTTAGTTCCAAGGCAAAGTTAAATTCCTAAATCAGATTAAGTTATTGATCAACCTTATGTTATATGTAAATGTAATTGAAAGTATCTTATGATTATGATCAAACTCATAAGTTTCAAGATTACATAACTGTTTTATGCACAACTAAATTAACAGGCCCTGTATGAACCCTTAGAAATTGTATGTCATGTTTCACCTTGCTAGTAATATGATTGGCTTTGTTTCAAGGCCATATATCTGTAATTATATAGATCATATTAATCTGATAAGAATTCTAGGATAAACCCTGGTATAGACTTGAGGGAAATCCTGTTGATTTAATTGATCAATGATAAGAATAGACTCACTTTGGGACGATAGGAACTACCACAGACTCGACAAACAGGAAATGACAATAACCTGATCATATAATTGAGAATTATATAGGTCATGTTACAATCTCGACATTAATATGTCAGACTTGAAACTGAACTGCAGGAACCCGCCGATTTGACAGAGTAAATTGAACAGCTTAATTCGTTAAGCACTATCTGACTAAGGACTACTGTGAGTGACAGATTTCATTATTACTTGCATATGTTTCGATACTTATTGGTGAATGTTACTGAACTGTATGGAAACTTTTGTTATTGTTGCATGTTTCTTGAATACTTTATTGTATCATAGAGACTCACTTTTGATATTACTGAAGCTAGACACCTGAATTGCCTTGAATTGCATGTTCACTTTTCCATTCTATGTAAATACTTATCATGCTTACTGCTTACTGCACTGTTGATACATTGCCTCTGCATACTGCATAATCTGATCGGACCGAATGCGAGATCTCCATTCACAGGAAGGAATTCTGCAGATTCCTTTCCTATCTGACTCGTTTCCATACACTTCCCGTAGGGCTTCGGCCTTACACATGGGAATACAGATTTGGGTTGACTCCTAAATCTTTGTCGTCTCTGACGTGTTGACTTACCGGCATGAACTGATAGTATGTTATATATGTGTGGTAACTAATGGTACTCTGTTAACTCACTAAGCAATGTAGCTTACTCTGTCATGACATCTATCTTTACAGGAAAAACCGATAAGGGCAAAGCTATAGCAGGTAGTTCGTCCCAAGCTAAGTGAACATTGATACTGGATGATTGCTGACTTTTGGAATTTTGCTGATGCCTATTTTGTAAAGATAATTGCGGTCTCGGGTAGCTTGTTCAATCTTCCGCACTCTGATTGAAGATTGTAGAAGCTAGATTAGACCACCATCTTATCTTTAATATTTTTGGTAATTAAGTATCTTGTAACTTAAATTGAATCAGGCATGTGGACCTGTGGTATCAGACAATATATTATTTATTACTTAATGAAATGTACTTAAAGAAATTATGACGTGTACTGTTTGTGGTAACTCGGGTGTTACATGCCGCTTGTTCCTTGATTACTTAATTGTATGTTAGGAACGTATGATAGACACTGCTGAAACTGGATAACTGCTGCTGCATGTTCCTTGATTACTTGCTTTGCTCTGGACCGCTGTGAGTGACACATTGCATTACTTACTTGCATATGTTTCGGTACTTATTGGTGATTGTTACTGACTTGTATGGAAACATCTGATGCTGCTTGTTCCTTGATTACTTAATTGTATGTTAGGAACGTATGATAGACACTACTGAAACTGGACAACTGCTGCTGCATGTTCCTTGATTACTTGCATTTGTAACATCCAAGTTACCACAAACAGTACACGTCATAAAATTTCATTTCATTAAGTAATAAATATTACTAATTGTTTGATACCACAGGTCCATCAGCATGAATACTTAATAACAACAATATATTAAAGATTAATGGTGGTCTAAACTAGCTTCTAAATCTTCAATCAGAGTGCGGAAGACTGAACAAGCTACCCGAGACCGCATCATCTTTTCAAAATAGGCGTCATCAAAAGTCCAAAAGTCTGCTATTCATCAAAGTCCAGATTCACTTAGCCTGGGACGAACTACCTGCTACGGTCTTGCCTTTATCAGCTTTTCCTGAAAAAGAGTTGTCATGACAGAGTAAGCTAACAATGCTTAGTGAGTAAACAGAGTTCCATTAGTTACCACACACATATAACATACTATCAGCTCCTGTCGGCAAGTCACTACGTCAGAGACGTCAAAAAGGTTGGGAGACAACCCAGTCGGTATTCCCATGTGTAAGGCCGAAGCCCTACGGGAAGTGTATGGAAACAAGTCAAATAGGAAAGGAATCTGCAGAATTCCCTCCTGTGAATGGAGATCTCACATTCGGTCCTGTCGGATAATGCAGTCTTCGGTACGTCAGACTCAAATACTTTGAGCTGATGATATCCAGATCGGAGATCAATCTTTGAAAAATAACTAGCCCCTTGCAGTTGATCAAACAAGTCATCAATTCTAGGCAGAGGGTATCGGTTCTTAATAGTTACCTTATTTAACTCCCGATAATCGATACACATGCGAAAGGTACCATCCTTCTTCTTAACAAAAAGAACCGGAGCACCCCAAGGAGAAGTACTCGGACGAATAAACCCTTTTTCCAATAATTCCTGCAACTGACTCATCATTTCCTTCATTTCATTCGGAGCAAGTCGGTAAGGGGCTTTTGCGATAGGAGCAGCACCCGGTACAAGGTCAATATGGAATTCGATTTGACGATCTGGTGGCAAACCAGAGATGTCATCCGGGAATACGTCAGGGAAATCTCGAACTACAGGTACATCAGACACGGTATTTTTAACTTCTTTAGCATCTATGGCATAGGCTAAATAAGCGGAACAACCTTTGGTTAGGCACTTTCGGGATTTCATTACAGAGATGAGCCCTAAATTTCGAGTCTTTCTATCGCCATAAACATAACGTTCACTTCCTTCGGGGGTTCTAATTCTAATTATCCTTTTAGCACAAAGGATTTCAGCATTATTCGTCATAAGCCAGTCCATTCCTATAATAACATCGAATTCTCTAATCCACATCGGTATCAGGTCAACGTCCGAGGAGAGGTCATCAATCACTAGCTTACAGGAACGAAAGACTCTATTCACAGTCACAAAATTTGAGCTAGCAGTTTCTATGTCTAAGGGTGCAGGTAACATCACAGGGGCAAAATCAAACTGTTTAGCAAACTTTTCAGACACATACGACAGATTAGAGCCAGAGTCAAATAAGATTAAGGCAGGCATATCATTAACAAGAAATGTACCCGTGACGACGTCAACAGTCTCTTTTGCCTCTTCGGCTGTCATCTGGAAAGATCTTGGCTGATTCCTCGGGGCAGAAGAACCTTTGACTGATTGCTGAGGTGAAGATGCAGGTGGAGGAACAAATCGAGGTCGGGTACAGTCTTTAGCATGGTGCCCCAACGTAATGCAGTTTCGACAAGCCTCACTGCGCCTGGGACATTCTGACCTATCGTGACCGTTCTGTCTACAGCAGTAACATTTAACAAACGCAGGATCGCATTTCCCCTCATGAATTTGCTTGCAGCGAGGACAAGCAGGCTTTGGCGTCGAGGTCACAGCATACGACTTAGCTTTCTTGGAAGACTGCTTATCTCCCTTCTTCGAACTTTCACTCTTCTTTTCAGCTCTCTCAGATTTTTCCTTCTTATTAGATTTAGCAATAAAAGGACATGCTCGCTCAGGATAGATTTCAAGTTCACCTACCTAGCAATTTCAACCGCTTCGATATAACTTCTTGGTCTGCCGGACTTCACAAACTTCCGGATTTCTCGATCCAGACCATCCACAAACAAATCCCTTCTCCTTTCGTCGGTATCAACAGGGTGATCAGATAATAACGAGAGCCTGGTAAATTCCAGCTCATAGTCCGTCACGGATCTTGTACCTTGCTGAAAAGATAGCAGGGTTTTCTCCATCTGGCGCTTAACATCCTGGGGGCAGTATTTTTCCTTCAGATGAATCTTAAATTGATCCCAAGTAATGGATTTCTCCATTGCTTCAGACATGGGATTCGTAATTGACTTCCACCAACGGCCAGCTCCATCTTCCAACATTCCCGTCGCAAATGTCACCTTATCTTCTTCATTACACTTGGAGAGTCTAAACGCTTTCTCCACATTCGCGACCCAGTCCATAGCTTTAACAGGATCAGATGACCCCGCAAATGTACGAGCCCCACATTTCTTAAAGTCAACATATGTACACTCACGTCCTACCTTAACGTGATGGTCAGAAGAGTCAGTCTCACTTTCATCAGAGGACACATGCCTATGTTTCCTCTTCCTGTCTTTCTTCGGCTTCGCTAACATTTCTTCCCTATATTTCAACTCTAGCTCCTGTAACTTAAGTTCCCGCAACCTAAGTTCTTCTTCCCGGCGCTTAAATTCAATTTCACGCTGGTTTACTTCGTCAGTCTGCATCACTGCTTTACCCTTAGTCAGCAAGTCCTTAATCTCCTTAAATCGGTCTTCAACTGCCATATCAGTCTGTAATCGATTCCTATCCATCATAAGCTGCATCTGCCTACGGTTATCCTCATTCAACTTATGAACGAGGTCAATCAATTGAGCCTGCTGGGGAGGCACAGGCGTAGCAGTACTGCTTGAGTCGTTAGCAATATTTTCAGGGTCAGTGCCTAGGTCCTCTATATGAATAGATTCTTTGTGTTGATCAGCTGCAGCATCAGCAGCTTTATCAACCCTTGAGGAACCGGCAACAGTCGGATTCTTATCAGCCATTGGCTGAAAATATAAAGGAAATAACTATTATTTCCTAATTCAAATAAGCACGATTCAAGTCATAATTCCTACGTCATATAATCACATCTAAATTCATAGATATGAAGGCAGTCAGTCAGGCTGGCATAAAGTCAAGTCAAAGTCAAGTCAGTATCAAGCAGTCAATCCCTCCCCCATCCTATCAGTCATCATTTGCCTATCTTAGGTCAAGTTGTGTGGGTAGTCCTTTACTAATTAGGTTACCCTAGGCCTCGGTGACTTGTTCGGGAATTCAGAGTCACATAGTCCATACCATACCAGTAGTTTAAGTATCGGGTGGCCAGTCCGATGATTAAACTGCTGCTCTGATACCAACTTTGTAACATCCAAGTTACCACAAACAGTACACGTCATAAAATTTCATTTCATTAAGTAATAAATATTACTAATTGTTTGATACCACAGGTCCATCAGCATGAATACTTAATAACAACAATATATTAAAGATTAATGGTGGTCTAAACTAGCTTCTAAATCTTCAATCAGAGTGCGGAAGACTGAACAAGCTACCCGAGACCGCATCATCTTTTCAAAATAGGCGTCAACAAAAGTCCCAAAAGTCTGCTATTCATCAAAGTCCAGATTCACTTAGCCTGGGACGAACTACCTGCTATGGTCTTGCCTTTATCAGCTTTTCCTGAAAAGAGTTGTCATGACAGAGTAAGCTAACAATGCTTAGTGAGTAAACAGAGTTCCATTAGTTACCACACACATATAACATACTATCAGCTCCTGTCGGCAAGTCACTACGTCAGAGACGTCAAAAAGGTTGGGAGACAACCCAGTCGGTATTCCCATGTGTAAGGCCGAAGCCCTACGGGAAGTGTATGGAAACAAGTCAAATAGGAAAGGAATCTGCAGAATTCCCTCCTGTGAATGGAGATCTCACATTCGGTCCTGTCGGATAATGCAGTATGCAGCGACAAGTATATAAACAGTCAAGTAAACAGTAAGCATGATACGTATTTACATAAAATGTAAAAGTGAACATGCAATCAAGGCAATTCAAGTGTCTAGCTTCAGTAATGTCAAAAGTACGTTTCTATGATACAATATAGAATTAAAGAAACATGCAGCATCAATCGGAAATTTCCATACAGTCAATACATTCACCAATAAGTATCGAAATATATGCAAGTAATTAATGAAATCTGTCACTCACAGTGGTCCGTAGTCAGATAATGCTTAACGAATTAAGCGGTTCAGTTTACTCTGTCAAATCGACGGGTTCCTGCATTTCAGTTTCAAGTCTGGCATATTAATGTCAAGTCTGTGTCATAATCTATATAACCCTAGTTATATATTCAGGTTATTGTCAATTCTGGTTATCGAGTCTGAGGTAGTTCCTATCGTCCCAAGGTGAATCTATTCTTATCAGATTAATACGATTCATCTAATTATAGATGTGTGGCCTTGAAACAAAGCCAATCGTATTACTAGCTAGGTGAATCATGACATACGATTTCTAAGAGTTCATTCAGTGTCTGTTAATTTATTTGTGCATAAAAATAGTTTATGCATCTTGAAACTTATGATTTTTATCATAATTAAACGATACTTTCAATTTCATTAGGTTGTTTAATAACTTAATCTGATTTAGGAATTTAACTTTGGCTAGGAACAAAATCAGATTCGAATTAAGGCAACAGATTCGAATAGGGTACAGATTCGAATAGCATTAGATTCGAACATCAATAGATTCAAACATCATTCTCGAATCTAGGGGGATCAGATTCGAAATCAATAGATTCTATACTAGGGAAGATAGATTCGAAGTCAACAGGTTCGAATCTAGCTAATCAGATTCGAGAACAACAAATTCGAGTCTAGGGGGATCAGATTCGAAATCAACACCTTCGAATCTATTCATGAATTTCTCGAATTTGTTCTTCTTGTTCATCGTTTTTTCCAGGTTTTATCAACTTAAACATGAACATAAATGAGGGAAAAATAGATACTAACCTTCGTCCAAGATATATTCTTCGACTATGGATGATTTCCAAGCAAAAACAAGTCCTAAACGGGAGCAAATCAGCTTCAAATGAAAGGGATATGAGCAAACTCGAATTTGCTCTTTCAAAACCGAACCAAAAGACAGAAATAGGGCCGATCTTACCTTAAATCCGAACGAAATCCAACATGCAATGGTAGATTCGTGTAGAGCTCGACGATATCTAACCGATGTCGTATGAATCACGATAATCCGACGGTTCGATTAGGAGAAATGCTAGAGAGAAGGTGTAATCTTAGAGAGAGAAGGAGGAGAGCCCAAGTTTCCAAACTTAAGAAATGAGGAGGGGAGCTCATATTTATAGGAAAATAGGAAAAAGATCAGATTTTCTACAGAATTTCCGGAATCGACCAACTTTATTCCCATCAATCTGATTTGCATTTCAGATGCAAATAATAGCAAGGGAGTTCTAGATTTAGCTATAATTGTCTTTTAGTCAAATTTTTATTCATTTTAGTCCGTTCCGTCATTTTCAGTCTTTAATTTGTCAAGTAGCTGAATTTTAATTATAAACTTTATTTCAGCTAATTTTGGGCAACTTTTCATAATTAAATATAACTTAATATAATTAACTATTTAAGATTCATGTTTTCAGTTAATTACTAATATTTGGATAAAATTGCTTTATTATCCAAAGTCTGATGCTGTAATTTATATTTAATAAATTACGGGCTGTTACAATCTTCCCCCGTTAAATTGATTCCCTCCTCGGAATCGACTAAGACAGGAATAACTTCGGATACTTTTGCCTAATCTCGTCTTCTCGTTCCCAAGTTTGCGCAGATCCCTTATGGTATTTCCATTGGACTAACACCATTGGAATTTCCTTGCTGCGCAATTTCGAAACCTTATGATCGATTATACGCTCGGGCTCTTCTTCGTATCGCAACTGCTCATCAATTTGCACGTCTTTCCAAGGAATCACAGCTTCAGCGTCAGCTAAACACTTTCGAAGATTACTTACATGAAATACATCATGAATCCCAGTCATTTCGGTAGGCAGCTTTAATCTGTAGGCTTGCAATCCTATACGCTCGAGAATTTCAAAAGGACCCACAAATCGAGGGCTCAACTTCCCCCGTTTGCCGAACCTTACTATTCCTTTTCTTGGCGAGACCTTCAGCAACACTTTATCTCCAACTTCAAACGCAATTGGCTTACGTCTTCTATCGTGATACTTCTTCTGTCTGTCCTGAGAGGTCTGAATCCGCTGCCGAATCAACTGTAGCTGATCATGGGCTTCTTGCAAAATGGCTGGTCCAGAGATCGGGCGTTCACCTGTTTCCCTCCAACAGGTTGGAGTTCTGCATCGACGTCCGTACAAAAGCTGATATGGAGGCATACCAATAGTCGAGTGATAACTATTGTTATAAGCAAACTCCACAAACGGCAGGTGAGTATCCCAACTTCCACCGAGATCAATCACACAGGCACGTAACATATCTTCTAAGGTCAAAATCGTTCTCTCACTTTGCCCGTCAGTTTCAGGATGATAAGCGGTGCTCATTTTAAGTTCAGTTCCTAGTCCATTCTGAAAAGCCTTCCAAAAACGAGAAGTAAATCTGCTGTCACGGTCCGATACTATAGACAATGGAACACCATGTCTAGTCACGATTTCCTTTACGTACAATTCAGCTAACTTTTCGAGGCGTTCATCTTCACGTATGGGTAGGAAATGGGCTGACTTAGTAAGTCGATCCACTATTACCCATATAGAGTCATGATTCCGCTTAGTCCTGGGCAGTTTCGTCACAAAGTCCATGGTTATGTGGTCCCACTTCCATTCCGGGATTGGCAATGGTTGTAGTTCCCCATACGGCTTCTGATGTTCCGATTTGACTTGTAAACAAGTCATGCAATTTTCTACATATCGTCCTATGTCCTTCTTCATTCCAGGCCACCAATAATCCGTTTTCAAATCTTGGTACATTTTAGTAGAACCAGGGTGTATCGAAAATTTCGACATATGAGCTTCCGACAGAATTTGATCCCGAATACCTCCTAGTCTAGGGACCCATATTCTATTCATGAACAGCCTAAGACCATGATTATCAAGGGTCAACTTGGTCACATAAGTAACCATACGTTCAGATTTCAAGTTCTCATCCCGAATGGCTTCGGTTTGAGCGGCAATAATCGACTCAGGCAAGGCAGACTCCAAAACAACAGAAGTCAAAACATAACATCGGGTATAATGGTCTTGTCCGGTTTTGCGGCTTAGGGCATCTGCTACAATGTTTGCTTTACCTGGATGGTAAAGGATCTCACAGTCATAGTCTTTAATCAATTCCATAGATCGCCTTTGTCGCATATTCAGCTCTTTCTGGTCAAATATATACTTCAGACTTTTGTGATCTGTATATAACTTGCATCTAGTCCCATACAGATAATGCCGCCAAATCTTCAGTGCAAAGGTCACGGCTGCGAGTTCTAAATCATGCGTCGGATAATTCTTCTCATGCGCCTTTAGCTGCCTTGATGCGTAGGCAATTACTTTATCCCTTTGCATCAACACACAGCCTAATCCCATCTTAGAAGCATCACTATAGACTACAAAATCATCATTACCTTTAGGTAAGGCCAAAACCGGTGCTTCAATTAGCTTACGCTTCAAAGTCTCAAAGGCTCGATCTTGAGATTCATTCCATTCAAACTTAACTTCTTTCTTCGTCAGACTGGTTAAAGGCACCGCAATCTTGGAGAAATCACGGATAAATCTTCGGTAATAGCCCGCTAAACCCAAGAAACTCCGAACTTCAGATACGTTTTTCGGCGCTTCCCACTTCTGAACCGCATCAACCTTTGATGGATCTACGGCTATTCCCTCACCCGAGACAATATGTCCTAAAAATTGCACCTGGCGTAACCAGAATTCACATTTGGAGAATTTTGCATAGAGTCGCTCCTTTCGTAACAATTCTAGCAATTCTCGCAAATGCATCGCATGATCAGATTCAGACTTGGAGTAAATCAAGATGTCATCCATGAAGACTATCACTGATTTATCCAGCATTGGTCTACATACCCTATTCATGAGATCCATAAATGCTGCCGGGGCATTTGTGAGACCAAACGGCATTACTAGGAATTCAAAATGGCCATATCGTGTATGAAATGCAGTCTTCGGTACGTCAGACTCAAATACTTTGAGCTGATGATATCCAGATCGGAGATCAATCTTTGAAAAATAACTAGCCCCTTGCAGTTGATCAAACAAGTCATCAATTCTAGGCAGAGGGTATCGGTTCTTAATAGTTACCTTATTTAACTCCCGATAATCGATACACATGCGAAAGGTACCATCCTTCTTCTTAACGAAAAGAACCGGAGCACCCCAAGGAGAAGTACTCGGACGAATAAACCCTTTTTCCAATAATTCCTGCAACTGACTCATCATTTCCTTCATTTCATTCGGAGCAAGTCGGTAAGGGGCTTTTGCGATAGGAGCAGCACCCGGTACAAGGTCAATATGGAATTCGATTTGACGATCTGGTGGCAAACCAGAGATGTCATCCGGGAATACGTCAGGGAAATCTCGAACTACAGGTACATCAGACACGGTATTTTTAACTTCTTTAGCATCTATGGCATAGGCTAAATAGGCGGAACAACCTTTGGTTAGGCACTTTCGGGCTTTCATTACAGAGATGAGACCTAAATTTCGAGTCTTTCTATCGCCATAAACATAACGTTCACTTCCTTCGGGGGTTCTAATTCTAATTATCCTTTTAGCACAAAGGATTTCAGCATTATTCGTCATAAGCCAGTCCATTCCTATAATAACATCGAATTCTCTAATCCACATCGGTATCAGGTCAACGTCCGAGGAGAGGTCATCAATCACTAGCTTACAGGAACGAAAGACTCTATTCACAGTCACAAAATTCGAGCTAGCAGTTTCTATGTCTAAGGGTGCAGGTAACATCACAGGGGCAAAATCAAACTGTTTAGCAAACTTTTCAGACACATACGACAGATTAGAGCCAGAGTCAAATAAGATTAAGGCAGGCATATCATTAACAAGAAATGTACCCGTGACGACGTCAGCAGTCTCTTTTGCCTCTTCGGCTGTCATCTGGAAAGATCTTGGCTGATTCCTCGGGGCAGAAGAACCTTTGACTGATTGCTGAGGTGAAGATGCAGGTGGAGGAACAAATCGAGGTCGGGTACAGTCCTTAGCATGTTGCCCTAACGTAATGCAGTTTCGACAAGCCTCACTGCGCCTGGGACATTCTGACCTATCGTGACCGTTCTGTCTACAGCGATAACATTTAACAAACGCAGGATCGCATTTCCCCTCATGAATTTGCTTGCAGCGAGGACAAGCAGGCTTTGGCGTCGAGGTCACAGCATACGACTTAGCTTTCTTGGAAGACTGCTTATCTCCCTTCTTCGAACTTTCACTCTTCTTTTCAGCTCTCTCAGATTTTTCCTTCTTATTAGATTTAGCAATAAAAGGACATGCTCGCTCAGGATAGATTTCAAGTTCACCTACCCTAGCAATTTCAACCGCTTCGATATAACTTCTTGGTCTGCCGGACTTCACAAACTTCCGGATTTCTCGATCCAGACCATCCACAAACAAATCCCTTCTCCTTTCGTCGGTATCAACAGGGTGATCAGATAATAACGAGAGCCTGGTAAATTCCAGCTCATAGTCCGTCACGGATCTTGTACCTTGCTGAAAAGATAGCAGGGTTTTCTCCATCTGGCGCTTAACATCCTGGGGGCAGTATTTTTCCTTCAGATGAATCTTAAATTGATCCCAAGTAATGGATTTCTCCATTGCTTCAGACATGGGATTCGTAATTGACTTCCACCAACGGCCAGCTCCATCTTCCAACATTCCCGTCGCAAATGTCACCTTATCTTCTTCATTACACTTGGAGAGTCTAAACGCTTTCTCCACATTCGCGACCCAGTCCATAGCTTTAACACGATCAGATGACCCCGCAAATGTACGAGCCCCACATTTCTTTAAGTCAACATATGTACACTCACGTCCTACCTTAACGTGATGGTCAGAAGAGTCAGTCTCACTTTCATCAGAGGACACATGCCTATGTTTCCTCTTCCTGTCTTTCTTCGGCTTCGCTAACATTTCTTCCCTATATTTCAACTCTAGCTCCTGTAACTTAAGTTCCCGCAACCTAAGTTCTTCTTCCCGGCCCTTAAATTCAATTT
This sequence comes from Centrapalus pauciflorus, assembly GCA_020465985.1. NCBI lineage: Eukaryota > Viridiplantae > Streptophyta > Magnoliopsida > Asterales > Asteraceae > Centrapalus > Centrapalus pauciflorus. The sequence continues at coordinate 67,592 of JAANYP010006804.1, read as the reverse complement.
CACGCTGGTTTACTTCGTCAGTCTGCATCACTGCTTTACCCTTAGTCAGCAAGTCCTTAATCTCCTTAAATCGGTCTTCAACTGCCATATCAGTCTGTAATCGATTCCTATCCATCATAAGCTGCATCTGCCTACGGTTATCCTCATTCAACTTATGAACGAGGTCAATCAATTGAGCCTGCTGGGGAGGCACAGGCGTAGCAGTACTGCTTGAGTCGTTAGCAATATTTTCAGGGTCAGTGCCTAGGTCCTCTATATGAATAGATTCTTTGTGTTGATCAGCTGCAGCATCAGCAGCTTTATCAACCCTTGAGGAACCGGCAACAGTCGGATTCTTATCAGCCATTGGCTGAAAATATAAAGGAAATAACTATTATTTCCTAATTCAAATAAGCACGATTCAAGTCATAATTCCTACGTCATATAATCACATCTAAAATTTATAGATATGAAGGCAGTCAGTCAGGCTGGCATAAAGTCAAGTCAAAGTCAAGTCAGTATCAAGCAGTCAATCCCTCCCCCATCCTATCAGTCATCATTTGCCTATCTTAGGTCAAGTTGTGTGGGTAGTCCTTTACTAATTAGGTTACCCTAGGCCTCGGTGACTTGTTCGGGAATTCAGAGTCACATAGTCCATACCATACCAGTAGTTTAAGTATCGGGTGGCCAGTCCGATGATTAAACTGCTGCTCTGATACCAACTTTGTAACATCCAAGTTACCACAAACAGTACACGTCATAAAATTTCATTTCATTAAGTAATAAATATTACTAATTGTTTGATACCACAGGTCCATCAGCATGAATACTTAATAACAACAATATATTAAAGATTAATGGTGGTCTAAACTAGCTTCTAAATCTTCAATCAGAGTGCGGAAGACTGAACAAGCTACCCGAGACCGCATCATCTTTTCAAAATAGGCGTCATCAAAAGTCCAAAAGTCTGCTATTCATCAAAGTCCAGATTCACTTAGCCTGGGACGAACTACCTGCTATGGTCTTGCCTTTATCAGCTTTTCCTGAAAAAGAGTTGTCATGACAGAGTAAGCTAACAATGCTTAGTGAGTAAACAGAGTTCCATTAGTTACCACACACATATAACATACTATCAGCTCCTGTCGGCAAGTCACTACGTCAGAGACGTCAAAAAGGTTGGGAGACAACCCAGTCGGTATTCCCATGTGTAAGGCCGAAGCCCTACGGGAAGTGTATGGAAACAAGTCAAATAGGAAAGGAATCTGCAGAATTCCCTCCTGTGAGTGGAGATCTCACATTCGGTCCTGTCGGATAATGCAGTATGCAGCGGCAAGTATATAAACAGTCAAGTAAACAGTAAGCATGATACGTGTTTACATAAAATGTAAAAGTGAACATGCAATCAAGGCAATTCAAGTGTCTAGCTTCAGTAATGTCAAAAGTACGTTTCTATGATACAATATAGAATTAAAGAAACATGCAGCATCAATCGGAAATTTCCATACAGTCAATACATTCACCAATAAGTATCGAAATATATGCAAGTAATTAATGAAATCTGTCACTCACAGTGGTCCGTAGTCAGATAATGCTTAACGAATTAAGCGGTTCAGTTTACTCTGTCAAATCGACGGGTTCCTGCATTTCAGTTTCAAGTCTGGCATATTAATGTCAAGTCTGTGTCATAATCTATATAACCCTAGTTATATATTCAGGTTATTGTCAATTCTGGTTATCGAGTCTGAGGTAGTTCCTATCGTCCCAAGGTGAATCTATTCTTATCAGATTAATACGATTCATCTAATTATAGATGTGTGGCCTTGAAACAAAGCCAATCATATTACTAGCTAGGTGAATCATGACATACGATTTCTAAGAGTTCATTCAGTGTCTGTTAATTTATTTGTGCATAAAAATAGTTTATGCATCTTGAAACTTATGATTTTTATCATAATTAAACGATACTTTCAATTTCATTAGGTTGTTTAATAACTTAATCTGATTTAGGAATTTAACTTTGGCTAGGAACAAAATCAGATTCGAATTAAGGCAACAGATTCGAATAGGGTACAGATTCGAATAGCATTAGATTCGAACATCAATAGATTCAAACATCATTCTCGAATCTAGGGGGATCAGATTCGAAATCAATAGATTCTATACTAGGGAAGATAGATTCGAAGTCAACAGGTTCGAATCTAGCTAATCAGATTCGAGAACAACAATTTCGAGTCTAGGGGGATCAGATTCGAAATCAACACCTTCGAATCTATTCATGAATTTCTCGAATTTGTTCTTCTTGTTCATCGTTTTTTCCAGGTTTTATCAACTTAAACATGAACATAAATGAGGGAAAAATAGATACTAACCTTCGTCCAAGATATATCCTTCGACTATGGATGATTTCCAAGCAAAAACAAGTCCTAAACGGGAGCAAATCAGCTTCAAATGAAAGGGATATGAGCAAACTCGAATTTGCTCTTTCAAAACCGAACCAAAAGACAGAAATAGGGCCGATCTTACCTTAAATCCGAACGAAATCCAACATGCAATGGTAGATTCGTGTAGAGCTCGACGATATCTAACCGATGGCGTATGAATCACGAGAATCCGACGGTTCGATTAGGAGAAATGCTAGAGAGAAGGTGTAATCTTAGAGAGAGAAGGAGGAGAGCCCAAGTTTCCAAACTTAAGAAATGAGGAGGGGAGCTCATATTTATAGGAAAATAGGAAAAAGATCAGATTTTCTACAGAATTTCCGGAATCGACCAACTTTATTCCCATCAATCTGATTTGCATTTCAGATGCAAATAATAGCAAGGGAGTTCTAGATTTAGCTATAATTGTCTTTTAGTCAAATTTTTATTCATTTTAGTCCGTTCCGTCATTTTCAGTCTTTAATTTGTCAAGTAGCTGAATTTTAATTATAAACTTTATTTCAGCTAATTTTGGGCAACTTTTCATAATTAAATATAACTTAATATAATTAACTATTTAAGATTCATGTTTTCAGTTAATTACTAATATTTGGATAAAATTGCTTTATTATCCAAAGTCTGATGCTGTAATTTATATTTAATAAATAAGGGGCTGTTACAGTAACAATCACCTGTAAGTACTGAAACACATGCAAGGAAGTAATGCAATCCGTCACTCACAGCGGTCCTGAGCAATGCAAGTAATCAAGGAACATGCACCAGCAGTTGTCCAGTTTCAGCAGTGCCTGTCATACATTCCTAACATACAACTAAGTAATCAAGGAACAAGCAGCATCAGATGTTACCATAAAACTCAGTAACTATCACCAATAAGTACCGAAACATATGCAAGTAAGTAATGCTGTGTATCACTCACAGCGGTCTTGAGCAATGCAAGTAATCAAGGAAATGCAGCAGCAGTTGTCCAGTTTTAGCAGTGTCTGTCTTACGTTCCTAACATACAATTAAGTAATCAAGGAACGAGCAGCATCAGATGTTTCCATACAAGTCAGTAACAATCACCAGTAAGTACTGAAACATATGCAAGGAAGTAATGCAATCCGTCACTCACAGCGGTCCTGAGCAATGCAAGTAATCAAGGAACATGCAGCAGCAGTTGTCCAGTTTTAGCAGTGTCTGTCATACGTTCCTAACATACAATTAAGTAATCAAGGAACGAGCAGCATCAGATGTTTCCATACAAGTCAGTAACAATCACCAGTAAGTACGGAAACATATGCAAGGAAGTAATGCAATCCGTCACTCACAGCGGTCCTGAGCAATGCAAGTAATCAAGGAAATGCAACAGCAGTTGTCCAGTTTTAGCAGTGTCTGTCATACGTTCCTAACATACAATTAAGTAATCAAGGAACGAGCAGCATCAGATGTTTCCATACAAGTCAGTAACAATCACCAGTAAGTACTGAAACATATGCAAGTAAGTAATGCAATCCGTCACTCACAGCGGTCCTGAGCAATGCAAGTAATCAAGGAACATGCAGCAGCAGTTGTCCAGTTTCAGTAGTGTCTGTCATACACTCCTAACATACAATTAAGTAATCAAGGAACAAGCAGCATCAGATGTTACCATAAAACTCAGTAACTATCACCAATAAGTACGAAAACATATGCAAGTAAGTAATGCAATCTGTCACTCACAGCGGTCCTGAGCAATGCAAGTAATCAAGGAAATGCAACAGCAGTTGTCCAGTTTTAGCAGTGTGTGTCATACGTTCCTAACATACAATTAAGTAATCAAGGAACGAGCAGCATCAGATGTTTCCATACAAGTCAGTAACAATCACCAGTAAGTACTGAAACACATGCAAGGAAGTAATGCAATCCGTCACTCACAGCGGTCCTGAGCAATGCAAGTAATCAAGGAACATGCAGCAGCAGTTGTCCAGTTTCAACAGTGTCTGTCATACATTCCTAACATACAACTAAGTAATCAAGGAACAAGCAGCATCAGATGTTACCATAAAACTCAGTAACTATCACCAATAAGTACCGAAACATATGCAAGTAAGTAATGCTGTGTATCACTCACAGCGGTCCTGAGCAATGCAAGTAATCAAGGAAATGCAGCAGCAGTTGTCCAGTTTTAGCAGTGTCTTGTAACAGCCCGTAATTTATTAAATATAAATTACAGCATCAGACTTTGGATAATAAAACAATTTTATCCAAATATTAGTAATTAACTGAAAACATGAATCTTAAATAGTTAATTATATTAAGTTATAATTAATTATGAAAAGTTGCCCAAATTAGCTGAAATGAAATTAATAATTAAAATTCAGCTAAATGACAAATTAAAGACTGAAAATGACGAAACGGACTAAAATGAATAAAAAATGTGACTAAATACGCAAATCGGATTGTTGGGAAATAAAGTTGGTCAATTCCGGAAAATTCAGTAGAAAATCTGATTTTCCCTATTTCCCTATAAATAGGGTATTCCTCCTCATTTCCTTGGTTTGGAAAAACTAGAACTCTCTCCTTCTCTCTCTAAGATTTCACATTCTCTCTAGCTTTTCTCCTAAACGAACCGTCGGATTCTCGTGATTTATACGTCAACGGATAGAGATCGTCAAGCTCTACACGAATCTATCATTGCATGTTAGATTTCGTCCGGATTTAAGGTAAGATTGGCCCTATTTCTGTCTTTTGGTTCGGTTTTGAAAGAGCAAACTCGAGTTTGCTCAAATCCCCTTCATTCAAAGCTGATTTACTCTTGTTTAGGACTTGTTCTTGCTTGGAAATCATCCATAGTCAAAGGATATATCTTGGACGAAGGTTAGTAACCATTTCTCTATCATTCATGTTCATATTTAGTTGTTAAAACCTGGAAAAACGATGAACAAGTAGAACAAATTCGAGACATTCATGTATAGACTCGAGGGTGTTGAATTCGAATCTGATAGCTAGACTCGAAGGGTGAGGATTTCGAATCTAATCCCTAGACTCGAATTAGCTGCCTTCGAATCTATCTTCCCTAGTTTAGAATCTGTTGATTTCGAATCTAACCCTTAGATTCGAGAATGATATTTGAATCTAATCCTATTTCGAATCTAATGCTATTCGAATCTAATCCTATTTGAATCTAATGTTGTTCGAATCTGTACCCATTCGAGTTTGATTATGTTCCAAGCATAAGATTAATTCCTAAATCAGATTAAGTTATTAAACAACCTATTGTAATTAAAAGTATAATATGATTATGAATAAACTCACAAGTTCAAGTTGCATATCTATTTTATGCACAAATGAATTAACAGACTCTGTACGAACCCTTAGAATGTGTATGACCTGTTCAACTTGCTAAGTAATACGATTGGCTTTGTTTCAAGGCCACACATCCGTAATTAGATGAATCGTATTAATCTGATAAGAATAGACTCACCTTGGGACGATAGGAACTACCTCAGACTCGATAACCAGAATTGACAATAACCTAAATATATAACTAGGGTTATATGGATAGATCATGTTACAGACTTGACATTAATATGCCAGACTTGAAACTGAAATGCAGGAACCCGTCGATTTGACAGAGTAAACTGAACCGCTTAATTCGTTAAGCATTATCTGACTACGGACCACTGTGAGTGACAGATTTCATTAATTATCTGCATATATTTCGATACTTATTGGTGAATGTATTGACTGTATGGAAACTTCTGATTGTTGCTGCATGTTTCTTTAACACTATATTGTATCATAGAAACGTACTTTTGACATTACTGAAGCTAGACACTTGAATTGCCTTGATTGCATGTTCACTTTTACATTTTATGTAAATACGTATCATGCTTACTGCTTACTTGACTGTTTATATACTTGCCGCTGCATACTGCATTATCCGACAGGACCGAATGTGAGATCTCCATTCACAGGAGGGAATTCTGCAGATTCCCTTCCTATTTGACTTGTTTCCATACATTTCCCGTAGGGCTTCGGCCTTACACAGGGGAATACAAACTGGGTTGTCTCCCAACCTTTTTGCCGTCTCTGACGTATTGCCGACAGGAACTGATAGTATGTTATATGTGTGTGGTAACTAATGGAACTCTGTTAACTCACTAAGCATTGTTAGCTTACTCTGTCATGACAACTCTTTTTCAGGAAAAGCTGATAAAGGCAAGACCATAGCAGGTAGTTCGTCCCAGGCTAAGTGAATCTGGACTTTGATGAATAGCAGACTTTTGGACTTTTGACGACGCCTATTTTGAAAAGATGTTGCGGTCTCGGGTAGCTTGTTCAGTCTTCCGCACTCTGATTGAAGATTTAGAAGCTAGTTAGACCACCATTTGATTTTAAAATATTGTTGTAATTAAGTATTCATGCTGATGGACCTGTGGTATCAAACAATTAGTAATATTTATTACTTAATGAAATGAAATATTATGACGTGTACTGTTTGTGGAAACTTGGATGTTACAAAGTTGGTATCAGAGCAGCAGTTTAATCATCGGATTGGCCACCCGATACTTAAACTACTGGTATGGTATGGACTATGTGACTCTGAATTCCCGAACAAGTCACCGAGGCCTAGGGTAACTTAATTAGTAAAGGACTACCAACACAACTTGACCTAAGATAGGCAAATGATGACTGATAGGATGGGGGAGGGATTGACTGCTTGATACTGACTTGACTTTGACTTGACTTTGTGAGCCTGACTAACTGCCTTCATATCTATGAATTTAGATATGATTATCTGACGTAGGATTATGACTCGTTATGTGCTTAATTGAATCAGGAAATAATAGTTATTTCCTTTATATTTTCAGCCAATGGCTGATAAGAATCCAAATGTTGCTGGTACCTCGACTGTTGGTAAAGCTGCTGATGCTGCAGCTGATCAACACAAAGAATCTGTTCATGTAGAGGACTTAGGCACTGACCCTGAAAATACTGCTAATGACTCAAGCAGTACTGCCACCCCTGTGCCTCCTCAGCAGGCTCAATTGATTGACCTCGTTCATAAGTTGAATGAGGATAACCGTAGGCAAATGCAGCTTATGATGGATAGGAACCGACTGCAGACTGATATGGCAGTTGAAGACCGGTTTAGGGAGATTAAGGACTTGCTGACCAAGGGTAAAGCAGTGATGCAGACTGACGAAGTAAACCAGCGTGAAATTGAATTTAAGCGCCGTGAAGAAGAACTTAGGTTGCGAGAACTTAAGTTGCAGGAGTTAGAACTGAAGTATAGGGAAGAGATGTTAGCGAAGCCAAAGAAAGACCGAAAGAGGAAACATAGGCATGTGTCCTCTGATGAAAGTGAGACTGACTCTTCTGACCATCACGTTAAGGTAGGACGTGAGTGTACGTTTGTTGATTTCAAGAAGTGTGGAGCTCGTACGTTTGCGGGGTCATCTGATCCTGTTAAAGCTATGGACTGGGTCGCGAATGTGGAGAAAGCGTTTAAACTCTCCAAGTGTGGTGAAAAAGATAAGGTGACGTTTGCAACGGGAATGTTAGAGGATGGAGCTGGTCGATGGTGGAAGTCAATTACGAATCCCATGTCTGATGCAATGGAGAAATCCATTACTTGGGATCAATTCAAGATTCATCTGAAGGAGAAATACTGCCCTCAGGATGTTAAGCGCCAGATGGAGAAAACCCTGCTATCTTTTCAGCAAGGTACAAGATCCGTGACGGACTATGAGCTGGAATTTACCAGGCTCTCGCTATTATCTGATCACCCTGTCGATACTGATGAAAGGAGAAGGGATTTGTTTGTGGATGGTCTGGATCGAGAAATCCGGAAGTTTGTGAAGTCCGGCAGACCGAGAAGCTATATCGAAGCGGTTGAAATTGCTAGGGTAGGTGAACTCGAAATCTATCCTGAGCGCGCATGTCCTTTTATTGCTAAATCTAATAAGAAGGAAAAATCTGAGAGAGCTGAAAAGAAGAGTGAAAGTTCAAAGAAGGGAGATAAGCAGTCTTCCAAGAAAGCTAAGTCGTATGCTGTGACCTCGACGCCAAAGCCTGCTTGTCCTCGCTGCAAGCAAATTCATGAGGGGAAATGCGATCCTGCGTTCGTTAAATGTTACTGCTGCAGACAGAGCGGTCACGATAGGTCAGAATGTCCCAGGCGCAGTGAGGCTTGTCGAAACTGCATTACGTTGGGGCACCATGCTAAAGACTGTACCCGACCTCGATTTGTTCCTCCACCTGCAACTTCACCTCAGCAATCAGTCAAAGGTTCTTCTGCCCCGAGGAATCAGCCAAGATCTTTCCAGATGACAGCCGAAGAGGCAAAAGAGACTGCTGACGTCGTCACGGGTACATTTCTTGTTAATGATATGCCTGCCTTAATCTTATTTGACTCTGGCTCTAATCTGTCGTATGTGTCTGAAAAGTTTGCTAAACAGTTTGACTTTGCCCCTGTGATGTTACCTGCACCCTTAGACATAGAAACTGCTAGCTCGAATTTTGTGACTGTGAATAGAGTCTTTCGTTCCTGTAAGCTAGTGATTGATGACCTCTCCTCGGACGTTGACCTGATACCGATGTGGATTAGAGAGTTCGATGTTATTATAGGAATGGACTGGCTTATGACGAATAATGCTGAAATCCTTTGTGCTAAAAGGATAATTAGAATTAGAACCCCCGAAGGAAGTGAACGTTATGTTTATGGCGATAGAAAGACTCGAGATTTAGGTCTCATTTCTGTAATGAAAGCCCGAAAATGCCTAACCAAAGGTTGTTCCGCCTATTTAGCATATGCCATAGATGCTAGGAAAGTTAAAAAGACCTTGTCTGAAGTACCTGTAGTTCGAGATTTCCATGACGTATTCCCGGATGACATCTCTGGTTTGCCACCAGATCGTCAAATCGAATTCCATATTGACCTTGTACCGGGCGCTGCTCCTATCGCGAAAGCCCCTTACCGACTTGCTCCGAATGAAATGAAGGAAATGATGAGTCAGTTGCAGGAATTATTGGAAAAAGGGTTTATTCGTCCGAGTACTTCTCCTTGGGGTGCTCCGGTTCTTTTCGTTAAGAAGAAAGATGGCACCTTTCGCATGTGTATCGATTATCGGGAGTTAAATAAGGTAACTATTAAGAACCGATACCCTCTGCCTAGAATTGATGACATGTTTGATCAACTGCAAGGGGCTAGTTATTTTTCAAAGATTGATCTCCGATCTGGATATCATCAGCTCAAAGTATTTGAGTCTGACGTACCGAAGACTGCATTTCGTACTCGATATGGCCATTTTGAATTCCTAGTAATGCCGTTTGGTCTCACAAATGCCCCGGCAGCATTTATGGACCTCATGAATAGGGTATGTAGACCAATGCTGGATAAATCAGTGATAGTCTTCATTGATGACATCTTGATTTACTCTAAGTCTGAATCTGATCATGCGATGCATTTTCGAGAATTGCTAGAATTGTTACGAAAGGAGCGACTCTACGCAAAATTCTCCAAATGTGAATTTTGGTTACGCTAGGTGCAATTTTTAGGACATATTGTCTCGGGTGAGGGAATAGCCGTAGATCCATCAAAGGTTGATGCGGTTCAGAAGTGGGAAGCGCCGAAAAACGTATCCGAAGTTCGAAGTTTCTTGGGTTTAGCGGGCTATTACAGAAGATTTATCCGTGATTTCTCCAAGATTGCGGTGCCTTTAACCAGTCTGACGAAGAAAGAAGTTAAGTTTGAATGGAATGAATCTCAAGATCGAGCCTTTGAGACTTTGAAGCGTAAGCTAATTGAAGCACCGGTTTTGGCCTTACCTGAGGGTAATGATGATTTTGTAGTCTATAGTGATGCTTCTAAGATGGGATTAGGCTGTGTGTTGATGCAAAGGGATAAAGTAATTGCCTACGCATCAAGGCAGCTAAAGGCGCATGAGAAGAATTATCCGACGCATGATTTAGAACTTGCAGCCGTGACCTTTGCACTGAAGATTTGGCGGCATTATCTGTATGGGACTAGATGCAAGTTATATACAGATCACAAAAGTCTGAAGTATATATTTGACCAAAAAGAGCTGAATATGCGTCAAAGGCGATCTATGGAATTGATTAAAGACTATGACTGTGAGATCCTTTACCATCCAGGTAAAGCAAACATAGTAGCAGATGCCCTAAGCCGCAAAACCGGACCAGACCATTATACCCGATGTTATGCTTTGACTTCTGTTGTTTTGGAGTCTGCCTTGCCTGAGTCGATTATTGCCGCTCAAACCGAAGCCATTCGGGATGAGAACTTGAAATCTGAACGTATGGTTACATATGTGACCCAGCTGACCCTTGATAATCGTGGTCTTAGACGGTTCATGGATAGAATATGGGTTCCCAGACTAGGAGGTATTCGTGATCAAATTCTGTCGGAAGCTCATATGTCGAAATTTTCGGTACATCCTGGTTCTACTAAAATGTACCAAGATTTGAAAACGGATTATTGGTGGCCTGGAATGAAGAAGGACGTCACACGATATGTAGAAAATTGCATGACTTGTTTACAAGTCAAATCAGAACATCAGAAGCCGTATGGGGAACTACAACCATTGCCAATCCCGGAATGGAAGTGGGACCACATAACCATGGACTTTGTGACGAAGCTGCCCAGGACAAAGCGGAATCATGACTCTATATGGGTAATAGTGGATCGACTTAGTAAGTCAGCCCATTTCCTACCCATACGTGAAGATGAACGCCTCGAGAAGTTAGCTGAATTGTACATGAAAGAAATCGTGACTAGACATGGTGTGCCATTGTCTATAGTATCGGACCGTGACAGCAGATTTACTTCTCGTTTTTGGAAGGCTTTTCAGAATGGTCTAGGAACTGAACTTAAGATGAGCACCGCCTATCATCCTGAAACTGACGGGCAAAGTGAGAGGACAATTTTGACCTTAGAAGATATGTTACGTGCCTGTGTGATTGATCTCGGTGGAAGTTGGGATACTCACCTGCCGTTTGTGGAGTTTGCTTATAACAATAGTTATCACTCGACTATTGGTATGCCTCCATATCAACTTTTGTACGGACGTCGATGCCGAACTCCAACCTGTTGGAGGGAAACAGGTGAACGCCCGATCTCTGGACCAGCGATTCTGCAAGAAGCCCATGACCAACTACAGTTGATTCGGCAACGGATTCAGACTTCTCAAGACAGACAAAAGAAGTACCATGATAAAAGACGGAAACCAATCGCGTTTGAAGTTGGAGATAAAGTATTGCTGAAGGTCTCGCCAAGAAAAGGAATAGTAAGGTTCGGCAAACGGGAGAAGTTGAGCCCTCGATTTGTGGGTCCTTTTGAAATTCTCGAGCGTATAGGATTGCAAGCCTACAGATTAAAGCTGCCTGCCGAAATGGCTGGGATTCATGATGTATTCCATGTGAGTAATCTTCGAAAGTGTTTAGCTGACGCTGAAGCTGTGATTCCTTGGAAAGACGTGCAAATAGATGAGCAGTTGCGATACGAAGAAGAGCTCGAGCGTATAATCGATCATAAGGTTTCGAAATTGCGCAGCAAGGAAATTCCAATGGTGTTAGTCCAATGGAAATACCATAAGGGATCTGCGCAAACTTGGGAACGAGAAGACGAGATTAGGCAGAAGTATCCGAAGTTATTCCTGTTTTAGTCGATTCCGAGGACGGAATCAATTTAACGGGGGAAGATTGTAACAGCCCGTAATTTATTAAATATAAATTACAGCATCAGACTTTGGATAATAAAACAATTTTATCCAAATATTAGTAATTAACTGAAAACATGAATCTTAAATAGTTAATTATATTAAGTTATAATTAATTATGAAAAGTTGCCCAAATTAGCTGAAATGAAATTAATAATTAAAATTCAGCTAAATGACAAATTAAAGACTGAAAATGACGAAACGGACTAAAATGAATAAAAAATGTGACTAAATACGCAAATCGGATTGTTGGGAAATAAAGTTGGTCAATTCCGGAAAATTCAGTAGAAAATCTGATTTTCCCTATTTCCCTATAAATAGGGTATTCCTCCTCATTTCCTTGGTTTGGAAAAACTAGAACTCTCTCCTTCTCTCTCTAAGATTTCACATTCTCTCTAGCTTTTCTCCTAAACGAACCGTCGGATTCTCGTGATTTATACGTCAACGGATAGAGATCGTCAAGCTCTACACGAATCTATCATTGCATGTTAGATTTCGTCCGGATTTAAGGTAAGATTGGCCCTATTTCTGTCTTTTGGTTCGGTTTTGAAAGAGCAAACTCGAGTTTGCTCAAATCCCCTTCATTCAAAGCTGATTTACTCTTGTTTAGGACTTGTTCTTGCTTGGAAATCATCCATAGTCAAAGGATATATCTTGGACGAAGGTTAGTAACCATTTCTCTATCATTCATGTTCATATTTAGTTGTTAAAACCTGGAAAAACGATGAACAAGTAGAACAAATTCGAGACATTCATGTATAGACTCGAGGGTGTTGAATTCGAATCTGATAGCTAGACTCGAAGGGTGAGGATTTCGAATCTAATCCCTAGACTCGAATTAGCTGCCTTCGAATCTATCTTCCCTAGTTTAGAATCTGTTGATTTCGAATCTAACCCTTAGATTCGAGAATGATATTTGAATCTAATCCTATTTCGAATCTAATGCTATTCGAATCTAATCCTATTTGAATCTAATGTTGTTCGAATCTGTACCCATTCGAGTTTGATTATGTTCCAAGCATAAGATTAATTCCTAAATCAGATTAAGTTATTAAACAACCTATTGTAATTAAAAGTATAATATGATTATGAATAAACTCACAAGTTCAAGTTGCATATCTATTTTATGCACAAATGAATTAACAGACTCTGTACGAACCCTTAGAATGTGTATGACCTGTTCAACTTGCTAAGTAATACGATTGGCTTTATTTCAAGGCCACACATCCGTAATTAGATGAATCGTATTAATCTGATAAGAATAGACTCACCTTGGGACGATAGGAACTACCTCAGACTCGATAACCAGAATTGACAATAACCTAAATATATAACTAGGGTTATATGGATAGATCATGTTACAGACTTGACATTAATATGCCAGACTTGAAACTGAAATGCAGGAACCCGTCGATTTGACAGAGTAAACTGAACCGCTTAATTCGTTAAGCATTATCTGACTACGGACCACTGTGAGTGACAGATTTCATTAATTACTTGCATATATTTCGATACTTATTGGTGAATGTATTGACTGTATGGAAACTTCCGATTGTTGCTGCATGTTTCTTTAATACTATATTGTATCATAGAAACGTACTTTTGACATTACTGAAGCTAGACACTTGAATTGCCTTGATTGCATGTTCACTTTTACATTTATGTAAATACGTATCATGCTTACTGCTTACTTGACTGTTTATATACTTGCCGCTGCATACTGCATTATCCGACAGGACCGAATGTGAGATCTCCATTCACAGGAGGGAATTCTGCAGATTCCTTTCCTATTTGACTTGTTTCCATACATTTCCCGTAGGGCTTCGGCCTTACACAGGGGAATACAAACTGGGTTGTCTCCCAACCTTTTGCCGTCTCTGACGTATTGCCGACAGGAACTGATAGTATCTCATGTGTGTGGTAACTAATGGAACTCTGTTAACTCACTAAGCATTGTTAGCTTACTCTGTCATGACAACTTTTTTTCAGGAAAAGCTGATAAAGGCAAGACCATAGCAGGTAGTTCGTCCCAGGCTAAGTGAATCTGGACTTTGATGAATAGCAGAATTTTGGACTTTTGACGACGCCTATTTTGAAAAGATGTTGCGGTCTCGGATAGCTTGTTCAGTCTTCCGCACTTTGATTGAAGATTTAGAAGCTAGTTAGACCACCATTTGATTTTAAAATATTGTTGTAATTTAGTATTCATACTGATGGACCTGTGGTATCAAACAATTAGTAATATTTATTACTTAATGAAATGAAATATTATGACGTGTACTGTTTGTGGAAACTTGGATGTTACATGTCAGTCTTACGTTCCTAACATACGATTAAGTAATCAAGGAACGAGCAGCATCAGATGTTTCCATACAAGTCAGTAACAATCACCAGTAAGTACTGAAACATATGCAAGGAAGTAATGCAATCCGTCACTCATAGCGGTCCTGAGCAATGCAAGTAATCAAGGAACATGCAGCAGCAGTTGTCCAGTTTCAGCAGTGTCTGTCATACATTCCTAACATACAATTAAGTAATCAAGGAACAAGCAGCGTCAGATGTTACCATAAAACTCAGTAACTATCACCAATAAGTACCGAAACATATGCAAGTAAGTAATGCAATCTGTCACTCACAGCGGTCCTGAGCAATGCAAGTAATCAAGGAAATGCAACAGCAGTTGTCCAGTTTTAGCAGTGTGTGTCATACGTTCCTAACATACAATTAAGTAATCAAGGAACGAGCAGCATCAGATGTTTCCATACAAGTCAGTAACAATCACCAGTAAGTACTGAAACACATGCAAGGAAGTAATGCAATCCGTCACTCACAGCGGTCCTGAGCAATGCAAGTAATCAAGGAACATGCAACAGCAGTTGTCCAGTTTCAGCAGTGCCTGTCATACATTCCTAACATACAACTAAGTAATCAAGGAACAAGCAGCATCAGATGTTACCATAAAACTCAGTAACTATCACCAATAAGTACCGAAACATATGCAAGTAAGTAATGCTGTGTATCACTCACAGCGGTCCTGAGCAATGCAAGTAATCAAGGAAATGCAGCAGCAGTTGTCCAGTTTTAGCAGTGTCTGTCTTACGTTCCTAACATACAATTAAGTAATCAAGGAACGAGCAGCATCAGATGTTTCCATACAAGTCAGTAACAATCACCAGTAAGTACTGAAACATATGCAAGGAAGTAATGCAATCCGTCACTCACAGCGGTCCTGAGCAATGCAAGTAATCAAGGAACATGCAGCAGCAGTTGTCCAGTTTCAGCAGTGTCTGTCATACATTCCTAACATACAATTAAGTAATCAAGGAACAAGCAACAGCATAAGTTTCCATACAAGTCAGTAACAGTTAGCAATAAGTACTGAAACATATGCAAGTAAGTAATGCAATCTGTCACTCACAGCGGTCCTGAGCAATGCAAGTAATCAAGGAACATGCAGCAGCAGTTGTCCAGTTTTAGCAGTGTCTGTCATACGTTCCTAGCATACAATTAAGTAATCAAGGGACAAGCAGCTTCAGATGTTTCCATACAAGTCAGTAACAGTTAGCAATAAGTACTGAAACATATGCAAGTAAGTAATGCAATCTGTCACTCACAGCGGTCCTGAGCAATGCAAGTAATCAAGGAAATGCAACAGCAGTTGTCCAGTTTTAGCAGTGTCTGTCATACGTTCCTAACATACAATTAAGTAATCAAGGAACGAGCAGCATCAGATGTTCCCATACAAGTCAGTAACAATCACCAGTAAGTACTGAAACATATGCAAGTAAGTAATGCAATCCCTCACTCACAGCGGTCCTGAGCAATGCAAGTAATCAAGGAACATGCAGCAGCAGTTGTCCAGTTTCAGCAGTGTCTGTCATACATTCCTAACATACAATTAAGTAATCAAGGAACAAGCAGCATCAGATGTTACCATAAAACTCAGTAACTATCACCAATAAGTACCGAAACATATGCAAGTAAGTAATGCAATCTGTCACTCACAGCGGTCCTGAGCAATGCAAGTAATCAAGGAAATGCAACAGCAGTTGTCCAGTTTTAGCAGTGTCTGTCATACGTTCCTAACATACAATTAAGTAATCAAGGAACGAGCAGCATCAGATGTTTCCATACAAGTCAGTAACAATCACCAGTAAGTACGGAAACATATGCAAGGAAGTAATGCAATCCGTCACTCACAGCGGTCCTGAGCAATGCAAGTAATCAAGGAAATGCAACAGCAGTTGTCCAGTTTTAGCAGTGTCTGTCATACGTTCCTAACATACAATTAAGTAATCAAGGAACGAGCAGCATCAGATGTTTCCATACAAGTCAGTAACAATCACCAGTAAGTACTGAAACATATGCAAGTAAGTAATGCAATCCGTCACTCACAGCGGTCCTGAGCAATGCAAGTAATCAAGGAACATGCAGCAGCAGTTGTCCAGTTTCAGCAGTGTCTGTCATACATTCCTAACATACAATTAAGTAATCAAGGAACAAGCAGCATCAGATGTTACCATAAAACTCAGTAACTATCACCAATAAGTACCGAAACATATGCAAGTAAGTAATGCAATCTGTCACTCACAGCGGTCCTGAGCAATGCAAGTAATCAAGGAAATGCAACAGCAGTTGTCCAGTTTTAGCAGTGTGTGTCATACGTTCCTAACATACAATTAAGTAATCAAGGAACGAGCAGCATCAGATGTTTCCATACAAGTCAGTAACAATCACCAGTAAGTACTGAAACACATGCAAGGAAGTAATGCAATCCGTCACTCACAGCGGTCCTGAGCAATGCAAGTAATCAAGGAACATGCAGCAGCAGTTGTCCAGTTTCAGCAGTGTCTGTCATACATTCCTAACATACAACTAAGTAATCAAGGAACAAGCAGCATCAGATGTTACCATAAAACTCAGTAACTATCACCAATAAGTACCGAAACATATGCAAGTAAGTAATGCTGTGTATCACTCACAGCGGTCCTGAGCAATGCAAGTAATCAAGGAAATGCAGCAGCAGTTGTCCAGTTTTAGCAGTGTCTGTCTTACGTTCCTAACATACGATTAAGTAATCAAGGAATGAGCAGCATCAGATGTTTCCATACAAGTCAGTAACAATCACCAGTAAGTACTGAAACATATGCAAGGAAGTAATGCAATCCGTCACTCATAGCGGTCCTGAGCAATGCAAGTAATCAAGGAACATGCAGCAGCAGTTGTCCAGTTTCAGCAGTGTCTGTCATACATTCCTAACATACAATTAAGTAATCAAGGAACAAGCAGCGTCAGATGTTACCATAAAACTCAGTAACTATCACCAATAAGTACCGAAACATATGCAAGTAAGTAATGTAGTCTGTCACTCACAGCGGTCCTGAGCAATGCAAGTAATCAAGGAAATGCAACAGCAGTTGTCCAGTTTTAGCAGTGTGTGTCATACGTTCCTAACATACAATTAAGTAATCAAGGAACGAGCAGCATCAGATGTTTCCATACAAGTCAGTAACAATCACAAGTAAGTACTGAAACACATGCAAGGAAGTAATGCAATCCGTCACTCACAGCGGTCCTGAGCAATGCAAGTAATCAAGGAACATGCAGCAGCAGTTGTCCAGTTTCAGCAGTGCATGTCATACATTCCTAACATACAACTAAGTAATCAAGGAACAAGCAGCATCAGATGTTACCATAAAACTCAGTAACTATCACCAATAAGTACCGAAACATATGCAAGTAAGTAATGCTGTGTATCACTCACAGCGGTCCTGAGCAATGCAAGTAATCAAGGAAATGCAGCAGCAGTTGTCCAGTTTTAGCAGTGTCTGTCTTACGTTCCTAACATACAATTAAGTAATCAAGGAACGAGCAGCATCAGATGTTTCCATACAAGTCAGTAACAATCACCAGTAAGTACTGAAACATATGCAAGGAAGTAATGCAATCCGTCACTCACAGCGGTCCTGAGCAATGCAAGTAATCAAGGAACATGCAGCAGCAGTTGTCCAGTTTCAGCAGTGTCTGTCATACATTCCTAACATACAATTAAGTAATCAAGGAACAAGCAGCATCAGATGTTACCATAAAACTCAGTAACTATCACCAATAAGTACCGAAACATATGCAAGTAAGTAATGTAATCTGTCACTCACAGCGGTCCTGAGCAATGCAAGTAATCAAGGAAATGCAACAGCAGTTGTCCAGTTTTAGCAGTGTGTGTCATACGTTCCTAACATACAATTAAGTAATCAAGGAACGAGCAGCATCAGATGTTTCCATACAAGTCAGTAACAATCACAAGTAAGTACTGAAACACATGCAAGGAAGTAATGCAATCCGTCACTCACAGCGGTCCTGAGCAATGCAAGTAATCAAGGAACATGCAGCAGCAGTTGTCCAGTTTCAGCAGTGTCTGTCATACATTCCTAACATACAACTAAGTAATCAAGGAACAAGCAGCATCAGATGTTACCATAAAACTCAGTAACTATCACCAATAAGTACCGAAACATATGCAAGTAAGTAATGCTGTGTATCACTCACAGCGGTCCTGAGCAATGCAAGTAATCAAGGAAATGCAGCAGCAGTTGTCCAGTTTTAGCAGTGTCTGTCTTACGTTCCTAACATACAATTAAGTAATCAAGGAACGAGCAGCATCAGATGTTTCCATACAAGTCAGTAACAATCACCAGTAAGTACTGAAACATATGCAAGGAAGTAATGCAATCCGTCACTCACAGCGGTCCTGAGCAATGCAAGTAATCAAGGAACATGCAGCAGCAGTTGTCCAGTTTCAGCAGTGTCTGTCATACATTCCTAACATACAATTAAGTAATCAAGGAACAAGCAGCATCAGATGTTACCATAAAACTCAGTAACTATCACCAATAAGTACCGAAACATATGCAAGTAAGTAATGCAATCTGTCACTCACAGCAGTCCTGAGCAATGCAAGTAATCAAGGAAATGCAACAGCAGTTGTCCAGTTTTAGCAGTGTGTGTCATACGTTCCTAACATACAATTAAGTAATCAAGGAACGAGCAGCATCAGATGTTTCCATACAAGTTAGTAACAATCACCAGTAAGTACTGAAACATATGCAAGGAAGTAATGCAATCCGTCACTCAAAGCGGTCCTGAGCAATGCAAGTAATCAAGGAACAAGCAGCATTAGATGTTACCATAAAACTCAGTAACTATCACCAATAAGTACCGAAACATATGCAAGTAAGTAATGCTATGTATCACTCACAGCGGTCCTGAGCAATGCAAGTAATCAAGGAAATGCAACAGCAGTTGCCCAGTTTTAGCAGTGCCTGTCATACGTTCCTAGCGTACAATTAAGTAATCAAGGGACAAGCAGCTTCAGATGTTTCCATACAAGTCAGTAACAATCATCAGTAAGTACCAAAACATATGCAAGTAAGTAATGCAATCCGTCACTCACAGCGGTCCTGAGCAATGCAAGTAATCAAGGAACATGCAGCAGCAGTTGTCCAGTTTCAGCAGTGTCTGTCATACATTCCTAACATACAATTAAGTAATCAAGGAACAAGCAGCATCAGATGTTACCATAAAACTCAGTAACTATCACCAATAAGTACCAAAACATATGCAAGTAAGTAATGCAATCTGTCACTCACAGCGGTCCTGAGCAATGCAAGTAATCAAGGAAATGCAACAGCAGTTGTCCAGTTTTAGCAGTGTGTGTCATACGTTCCTAACATACAATTAAGTAATCAAGGAACGAGCAACATTAGATGTTTCCATACAAGTCAGTAACAATCACCAGTAAGTACTGAAACTCATGCAAGGAAGTAATGCAATCCGTCACTCACAGCGGTCCTGAGCAATGCAAGTAATCAAGGAACATGCAGCAGCAGTTGTCCAGTTTCAGCAGTGTCTGTCATACATTCCTAACATACAACTAAGTAATCAAGGAACAAGCAGCATCAGATGTTACCATAAAACTCAGTAACTATCACCAATAAGTACCGAAACATATGCAAGTAAGTAATGCTGTGTATCACTCACAGCGGTCCTGAGCAATGCAAGTAATCAAGGCAATGCAGCTGCAGTTGTCCAGTTTTAGCAGTGTCTGTCTTACGTTCCTAACATACAATTAAGTAATCAAGGAACGAGCAGCATCAGATGTTTCCATACAAGTCAGTAACAATCACCAGTAAGTACTGAAACATATGCAAGTAAGTAATGCAATCCGTCACTCACAGCGGTCATGAGCAATGCAAGTAATCAAGGAACATGCAGCAGCAGTTGTCCAGTTTCAGCAGTGTCTGTCATACATTCCTAACATACAATTAAGTAATCAAGGAACAAGCAGCATCAGATGTTACCATAAAACTCAGTAACTATCACCAGTAAGTACCAAAACATATGCAAGTAAGTAATGCAATCTGTCACTCACAGCGGTCCTGAGCAATGCAAGTAATCAAGGAAATGCAACAGCAGTTGTCCAGTTTTAGCAGTGTCTGTCATACGTTCCTAACATACAATTCAGTAATCAAGAAACAAGCAGCATCAGATGTTTCCATACAAGTCATTAACAATCACCAGTAAGTACCAAAACATATGCAAGTAAGTAATGCAATCTGTCACTCACAGCGGCCCTGAGCAATGCAAGTAATCAAGGAACATGCAGCATCAGTTGTCCAGTTTTAGCAGTGTCTGTCATATGTTCCTAACATACAATTAAATAATCAAGGAACAAACAACAACATAAGTTTCCATACAAGTCAGTAACATTTAGCAATAAGTACCGAAACATATGCAAGTAAGTAATGCAATCTGTCACTCACAGCGGTCCTGAGCAATGCAAGTAATCAAGGAACATGCAGCAGCAGTTGTCCAGTTTTAGCAGTGTCTGTCATACGTTTCTAGCATACAATTAAGTAATCAAGGGACAAGCAGCTTCAGATGTTTCCATACAAGTCAGTATCAATCACCAGTAAGTACCAAAACATATGCAAGTAAGTAATGCAATCTGTCACTCACAGGGTCCTGAGCAATGCAAGTAATCAAGGAAATGCAGCAGCAGTTGTCCAGTTTCAGTAGTGTCTGTCATACATTCCTAACACACAATTAAGTAATCAAGGAACAAGCAGCATCAGATGTTACCATAAAACTCAGTAACTATCACCAATAAGTACCGAAACATATGCAAGTAAGTAATGCAATCTATCACTCACAGCGGTCTCGAGCAATGCAAGTAATCAAGGAAATGCAACAACAGTTGTCCAGTTTTAGCAGTGTCTGTCATACGTTCCTAACATACAATTAAGTAATCAAGGAACAAGCAGCATCAGATGTTTCCATACAAGTCAGTAACAATCACCAGTAAGTACCAAAAGATATGCAAGTAAGTAATGCAATCTGTCACTCACAGCGGTCCTGAGCAATGCAAGTAATCAAGGAACGTCCAGTTTTAGCAGTGTCTGTCATACGTTCCTAACATATAATTAAATAATCAAGGAACAAGCAACAGCATAAGTTTCCATACAAGTCAGTAACAGTTAGCAATAAGCACTGAAACATATGCAAGTAAGTAATGCAATCTGTCACGCACAGCGGTCCTGAGCAATGCAAGTAATCAAGGAACATGCAGCAGCAGTTGTCCAGTTTTAGCAGTGTGTGTCATACGTTCCTAGCATACAATTAAGTAATTAATGGACAAGCAGCTTCAGATGTTTCCATACAAGTCAGTAACAATCACCAGTAAGTACCAAAACATATGCAAATAAGTAATGCAATCTGTCACTCATAGCAGTCCTGAGCAATGCAAGTAATCAAGGAAATGCAACAACAGTTGTACAGTTTTAGCAGTGTCTGTCATACGTTCCTAACATACAATTAAGTAATCAAGGAACAAGCAGCATCAGATGTTTCCATACAAGTCAGTAACAATCACCAAAAAGTACCAAAACATATGCAAGTAAGTAATGCAATCTGTCACTCACAGCGGTCCTGAGCAATGCAAGTAATCAAGGAACATGCAGGCAGCAGTTTGTCCAGTTTTAGCCAGTGTCTGTCATATGTTCTAACATCACAATTAAATAATCAAAAGAACAAGCAACAGCCAATAAGTTTCCAATACAAGTCAGTATCCAGTTAGCATAAGTACTGAAACATATGGCAAGTAAGTAATGCAATCTGTCACTCATAGCGGTCCTGAGCAATGCAGTAATCAAGGAACATGCCAGGAGCAGTTTCAGTTTTAGCAGTGTCTGTTCATACTTCCTAACTACAATTAAGTAATAGCCAAGGAACAAGCAGCATCAGATGTTTCCAATACAAGTCAGTAACAATCACCAGTAAGTTACGCAAAACATATGCAAGTAAAGTATGCATCTGGTCACCTCAACAGCGGTCCCTGAGCAATGCCAAGTAATCAAGGACAGCAGCATCCAGTTGTCCAGTTTTGAAGCAGTGTCTGTCCTATGGTTCTCCTAACATACAATTAAATAATCAAGGAACAAGCAATACAACATAAGTTTTCCCATACAAAGTCCCAGTAACATTTTAGCAATAAGTACCGAAACATATCAAGTTAAGTAATGCAATCTTGTCACTACAGCGGTCCTGAAAGCAATGCAAGTAATCAAGGAACATGCAGCAGCAGTTGTCCAGTTTTAGCAGTGTCTGTCATACGTTCCTAGCATACAATTAAGTAATCAAGGGACAAGCAGCTTCAGATGTTTCCATACAAGTCAGTAACAATCACCAGTAAGTACTGAAACATATGCAAGTAAGTAATGCAATCTGTCACTCACAGCGGTCCTGAGCAATGCAAGTAATCAAGGAACATGCATCAGCAGTTGTCCAGTTTTAGCAGTGTCTGTCATACGTTCCTAACATACAATTAAGTAATCAAGGAACAAGCAGCATCAGATGTTAACATAAAACTCAGTAACTATCACCAATAAGTACCGAAACATATGCAAGTAAGTAATGCAATCTGTCACTCACAGCGGTCCCGAGCAATGCAAGTAATCAAGGAAATGCAACAGCAGTTGTCCAGTTTTAGCAGTGTCTGTCATACGTTCCTAACATATAATTAAGTAATCAAGGAACAAGCAGCATCAGATGTTTCGGTACAAGTCAGTAACAATCACCAGTAAGTACCAAAATATATGCAAGTAAGTAATGCAATCTGTCACTCACAGCGGTCCTGAGCAATGCAAGTAATCAAGGAACGTCCAGTTTTAGCAGTGTCTGTCATACGTTCCTAAAATACAATTAAATAATCAAGGAACAAGCAACAGCATAAGTTTCCATACAAGTCAGTAACAGTTAGCAATAAGTGCTGAAACATATGCAAGTAAGTAATGCAATCTGTCACTCACAGCGGTCCTGAGCAATGCAAGTAATCAAGGAACATGCAGCAGCAGTTGTCCAGTTTTAGCAGTGTGTGTCATACGTTCCTAGCATACAATTAAGTAATCAATGGACAAGCAGCTTCAGATGTTTCCATACAAGTCAGTAACAATCACCAGTAAGTACCAAAACATATGCAAGTAAGTAATGCAATCTGTCACTCACAGCGGTCCTGAGCAATGCAAGTAATCAGGGAAATGCAACAACAGTAGTCCAGTTTTAGCAGTGTCTGTCATACGTTCCTAACATACAATTAAGTTATCAAGGAACAAGCAGCATCAGATGTTTCCATACAAGTCAGGAACAATCACCAGTAAGTACCAAAACATATGCAAGTAAGTAATGCAATCTGTCACTCACAGCGGTCCTGAGCAATGCAAGTAATCAAGGAACATGCAGCAGCAGTTGTCCAGTTTTAGCAGTGTCTGTCATATGTTCCTAACATACAATTAAATAATCAAAGAACAAGCAACAGCATAAGTTTCCATACAAGTCAGTATCAGTTAGCAATAAGTACTGAAACATATGCAAGTAAGTAATGCAATCTGTCACTCATAGCGGTCCTGAGCAATGCAAGTAATCAAGGAACATGCAGCAGCAGTTGTCCAGTTTTAGCAGTGTCTGTCATACGTTCCTAACATACAATTAAGTAATCAAGGAACAAGCAGCATCAGATGTTTCCATACAAGTCAGTAACAATCACCAGTAAGTACCAAAACATATGCAAGTAAGTAATGCAATCTGTCACTCACAGCGGTCCTGAGCAATGCAAGTAATCAAGGAACATGCAGCATCAGTTGTCCAGTTTTAGCAGTGTCTGTCATATGTTCCTAACATACAATTAAATAATCAAGGAACAAGCAACAACATAAGTTTCCATACAAGTCAGTAACATTTAGCAATAAGTACCGAAACATATGCAAGTAAGTAATGCAATCTGTCACTCACAGCGGTCCTGAGCAATGCAAGTAATCAAGGAACATGCAGCAGCAGTTGTCCAGTTTTAGCAGTGTCTGTCATACGTTTCTAGCATACAATTAAGTAATCAAGGGACAAGCAGCTTCAGATGTTTCCATACAAGTCAGTAACAATCACCAGTAAGTACCGAAACATATGCAAGTAAGTAATGCAATCTGTCACTCACAGGGTCCTGAGCAATGCAAGTAATCAAGGAAATGCAGCAGCAGTTGTCTAGTTTCAGTAGTGTCTGTCATACATTCCTAACATACAATTAAGTAATCAAGGAACAAGCAGCATCAGATGTTACCATAAACTCAGTAAATATCACCAAATTAAGTACCGACATATGCAAGTAAGTAATGCAATCTGTCACTCACAGCGGTCCCGAGCAATGCAAGTAATCAAGGAAATGCAACAGCAGTTGTCCAGTTTTAGCAGTGTCTGTCATACGTTCCTAACATATAATTAAGTAATCAAGGAACAAGCAGCATCAGATGTTTCGGTACAAGTCAGTAACAATCACCAGTAAGTACCAAAATATATGCAAGTAAGTAATGCAATCTGTCACTCACAGCGGTCCTGAGCAATGCAAGTAATCAAGGAACGTCCAGTTTTAGCAGTGTCTGTCATACGTTCCTAAAATACAATTAAATAATCAAGGAACAAGCAACAGCATAAGTTTCCATACAAGTCAGTAACAGTTAGCAATAAGTGCTGAAACATATGCAAGTAAGTAATGCAATCTGTCACTCACAGCGGTCCTGAGCAATGCAAGTAATCAAGGAACATGCAGCAGCAGTTGTCCAGTTTTAGCAGTGTGTGTCATACGTTCCTAGCATACAATTAAGTAATCAATGGACAAGCAGCTTCAGATGTTTCCATACAAGTCAGTAACAATCACCAGTAAGT
Organism: Centrapalus pauciflorus; assembly: GCA_020465985.1. NCBI lineage: Eukaryota > Viridiplantae > Streptophyta > Magnoliopsida > Asterales > Asteraceae > Centrapalus > Centrapalus pauciflorus. The sequence continues at coordinate 42,211 of JAANYP010006804.1, read as the reverse complement.
ACCAAAACATATGCAAGTAAGTAATGCAATCTGTCACTCACAACGGTCCTGAGCAATGCAAGTAATCAAGGAAATGCAACAACAGTAGTCCAGTTTTAGCAGTGTCTGTCATACGTTCCTAACATACAATTAAGTTATCAAGGAACAAGCAGCATCAGATGTTTCCATACAAGTCAGGAACAATCACCAGTAAGTACCAAAACATATGCAAGTAAGTAATGCAATCTGTCACTCACAGCGGTCCTGAGCAATGCAAGTAATCAAGGAACATGCAGCAGCAGTTGTCCAGTTTTAGCAGTGTCTGTCATATGTTCCTAACATACAATTAAATAATCAAAGAACAAGCAACAGCATAAGTTTCCATACAAGTCAGTATCAGTTAGCAATAAGTACTGAAACATATGCAAGTAAGTAATGCAATCTGTCACTCATAGCGGTCCTGAGCAATGCAAGTAATCAAGGAACATGCAGCAGCAGTTGTCCAGTTTTAGCAGTGTCTGTCATACGTTCCTAACATACAATTAAGTAATCAAGGAACAAGCAGCATCAGATGTTTCCATACAAGTCAGTAACAATCACCAGTAAGTACCAAAACATATGCAAGTAAGTAATGCAATCTGTCACTCACAGCGGTCCTGAGCAATGCAAGTAATCAAGGAACATGCAGCAGCAGTTGTCCAGTTTTAGCAGTGTGTGTCATACGTTCCTAACATACAATTAAATAATCAAGGAACAAGCAACAGCATAAGTTTCCATACAAGTCAGTAACAGTTAGCAATAAGTACTGAAACATATGAAAGTAAGTAATGCAATCTGTCACTCACAGCGGTCCTGAGCAATGCAAGTAATCAAGGAACATGCAGCAGCAGTTGTCCAGTTTTAGCAGTGTCTGTCATACGTTCCTAATATAAAATTAAGTAATCAAGGAACAAGCAGCGTCAGATGTTTCCATACAAGTCAGTAACAATCACCAGTAAGTACCAAAACATATGCAAGTAAGTAATGCAATTTGTTAGTCACAGCGGTCCTGAGCAATGCAAGTAATTAAGGAACATGCAGCAGCAGTTGTCCAGTTTTAGTAGTGTCTGTCATACGTTCCTAACATACAATTAAGTAATCAAGGAACGAGCAACATCAGATGTTTCCATACAAGTCAGTAACAATCACCAGTAAGTACTGAAACATATGCAAGTAATTAATGCCATCCGTCACTCACAGCGGTCCTGAGCAATGCAAGTAATCAAGGAACATGCAGCACAGTAATCAAGGAACAAGCAGCATCATATGTTTCCATACAAGTCATTAACAATCACCAGTAAGTACCAAAACATATGCAAGTAAGTAATGCAATCCGTCACTCACATCGGTCCTGAGCAATGCAAGTAATCAAGGAACATGCAGCAGCAGTTGTCCAGTTTCAGCAGTGTCTGTCATACATTCCTAACATACAATTAAGTAATCAAGGAACAAGCAGCATCAGATGTTACCATAAAACTCCGTAACTATCACCAATAAGTACCGAAACATATGCAAGTAAGTAATGCAATCTGTCACTCACAGCGGTCCCGAGCAATGCAAGTAATCAAGGAAATGCAACAGCAGTTGTCCAGTTTTAGCAGTGTCTGTCATACGTTCCTAACATATAATTAAGTAATCAAGGAACAAGCAGCATCAGATGTTTCGATACAAGTCAGTAACAATCACCAGTAAGTACCAAAATATATGCAAGTAAGTAATGCAATCTGTCACTCACAGCGGTCCTGAGCAATGCAAGTAATCAAGGAACGTCCAGTTTTAGCAGTGTCTGTCATACGTTCCTAAAATACAATTAAATAATCAAGGAACAAGCAACAGCATAAGTTTCCATACAAGTCAGTAACAGTTAGCAATAAGTGCTGAAACATATGCAAGTAAGTAATGCAATCTGTCACTCACAGCGGTCCTGAGCAATGCAAGTAATCAAGGAACATGCAGCAGCAGTTGTCCAGTTTTAGCAGTGTGTGTCATACGTTCCTAGCATACAATTAAGTAATCAATGGACAAGCAGCTTCAGATGTTTCCATACAAGTCAGTAACAATCACCAGTAAGTACCAAAACATATGCAAGTAAGTAATGCAATCTGTCACTCACAGCGGTCCTGAGCAATGCAAGTAATCAAGGAAATGCAACAGTAGTCCAGTTTTAGCAGTGTCTGTCATACGTTCCTAACATACAATTAAGTAATCAAGGAACAAGCAGCATCAGATATTTCCATACAAGTCAGTAACAATCACCAGTAAGTACCAAAACATATGCAAGTAAGTAATGCAATCTGTCACTCACAGCGGTCCTGAGCAATGCAAGTAATCAAGGAACATGCAGCAGCAGTTGTCCAGTTTTAGCAGTGTCTGTCATATGTTCCTAACATACAATTAAATAATCAAAGAACAAGCAACAGCATAAGTTTCCATACAAGTCAGTATCAGTTAGCAATAAGTACTGAAACATATGCAAGTAAGTAATGCAATCTGTCACTCATAGCGGTCCTGAGCAATGCAAGTAATCAAGGAACATGCAGCAGCAGTTGTCCAGTTTTAGCAGTGTCTGTCATACGTTCCTAACATACAATTAAGTAATCAAGGAACAAGCAGCATCAGATGTTTCCATACAAGTCAGTAACAATCACCAGTAAGTACCAAAACATATGCAAGTAAGTAATGCAATCTGTCACTCACAGCGGTCCTGAGCAATGCAAGTAATCAAGGAACATGCAGCATCAGTTGTCCAGTTTTAGCAGTGTCTGTCATATGTTCCTAACATACAATTAAATAATCAAGGAACAAGCAACAACATAAGTTTCCATACAAGTCAGTAACATTTAGCAATAAGTACCGAAACATATGCAAGTAAGTAATGCAATCTGTCACTCACAGCGGTCCTGAGCAATGCAAGTAATCAAGGAACATGCAGCAGCAGTTGTCCAGTTTTAGCAGTGTCTGTCATACGTTTCTAACATACAATTAAGTAATCAAGGAACAAGCAGCATCAGATGTTTCCATACAAGTCAGTAACAATCACCAGTAAGTACCAAAACATATGCAAGTAAGTAATGCAATCCGTCACTCACATCGGTCCTGAGCAATGCAAGTAATCAAGGAACATGCAGCAGCAGTTGTCCAGTTTCAGCAGTGTCTGTCATACATTCCTAACATACAATTAAGTAATCAAGGAACAAGCAGCATCAGATGTTACCATAAAACTCCGTAACTATCACCAATAAGTACCGAAACATATGCAAGTAAGTAATGCAATCTGTCACTCACAGCGGTCCCGAGCAATGCAAGTAATCAAGGAAATGCAACAGCAGTTGTCCAGTTTTAGCAGTGTCTGTCATACGTTCCTAACATATAATTAAGTAATCAAGGAACAAGCAGCATCAGATGTTTCGATACAAGTCAGTAACAATCACCAGTAAGTACCAAAATATATGCAAGTAAGTAATGCAATCTGTCACTCACAGCGGTCCTGAGCAATGCAAGTAATCAAGGAACGTCCAGTTTTAGCAGTGTCTGTCATACGTTCCTAAAATACAATTAAATAATCAAGGAACAAGCAACAGCATAAGTTTCCATACAAGTCAGTAACAGTTAGCAATAAGTACTGAAACATATGCAAGTAAGTAATGCAATCTGTCACTCACAGCGGTCCTGAGCAATGCAAGTAATCAAGGAACATGCAGCAGCAGTTGTCCAGTTTTAGCAGTGTGTGTCATACGTTCCTAGCATACAATTAAGTAATCAATGGACAAGCAGCTTCAGATGTTTTCATACAAGTCAGTAACAATCACCAGTAAGTACCAAAACATATGCAAGTAAGTAATGCAATCTGTCACTCACAGCGGTCCTGAGCAATGCAAGTAATCAAGGAAATGCAACAACAGTAGTCCAGTTTTAGCAGTGTCTGTCATACGTTCCTAACATACAATTAAGTAATCAAGGAACAAGCAGCATCAGATGTTTCCATACAAGTCAGTAACAATCACCAGTAAGTACCAAAACATATGCAAGTAAGTAATGCAATCTGTCACTCACAGCGGTCCTGAGCAATGCAAGTAATCAAGGAACATGCAGCAGCAGTTGTCCAGTTTTAGCAGTGTGTGTCATACGTTCCTAACATACAATTAAATAATCAAGGAACAAGCAACATCATAAGTTTCCATACAAGTCAGTAACAGTTAGCAATAAGTACTGAAACATATGAAAGTAAGTAATGCAATCTGTCACTCACAGCGGTCCTGAGCAATGCAAGTAATCAAGGAACATGCAGCAGCAGTTGTCCAGTTTTAGCAGTGTCTGTCATACGTTCCTAACATACAATTAAGTAATCAAGGAACAAGCAGCATCAGATGTTTCCATACAAGTCAGTAACAATCACCAGTAAGTACCAAAACATATGCAAGTAAGTAATGCAATCTGTCACTCACAGCGGTCCTGAGCAATGCAAGTAATCAAGGAACATGCAGCAGCAGTTGTCCAGTTTTAGCAGTGTGTGTCATACGTTCCTAACATACAATTAAATAATCAAGGAACAAGCAACATCATAAGTTTCCATACAAGTCAGTAACAGTTAGCAATAAGTACTGAAACATATGAAAGTAAGTAATGCAATCTGTCACTCACAGCGGTCCTGAGCAATGCAAGTAATCAAGGAACATGCAGCAGCAGTTGTCCAGTTTTAGCAGTGTCTGTCATACGTTCCTAATATAAAATTAAGTAATCAAGGAACAAGCAGCGTCAGATGTTTCCATACAAGTCAGTAACAATCACCAGTAAGTACCAAAACATATGCAAGTAAGTAATGCAATTTGTTAGTCACAGCGGTCCTGAGCAATGCAAGTAATTAAGGAACATGCAGCAGCAGTTGTCCAGTTTTAGTAGTGTCTGTCATACGTTCCTAACATACAATTAAGTAATCAAGGAACGAGCAACATCAGATGTTTCCATACAAGTCAGTAACAATCACCAGTAAGTACTGAAACATATGCAAGTAAGTAATGCCATCCGTCACTCACAGCGGTCCTGAGCAATGCAAGTAATCAAGGAACATGCAGCACAGTAATCAAGGAACAAGCAGCATCATATGTTTCCATACAAGTCATTAACAATCACCAGTAAGTACCAAAACATATGCAAGTAAGTAATGCAATCCGTCACTCACATCGGTCCTGAGCAATGCAAGTAATCAAGGAACATGCAGCAGCAGTTGTCCAGTTTCAGCAGTGTCTGTCATACATTCCTAACATACAATTAAGTAATCAAGGAACAAGCAGCATCAGATGTTACCATAAAACTCAGTAACTATCACCAATAAGTACCGAAACATATGCAAGTAAGTAATGCAATCTGTCACTCACAGCGGTCCTGAGCAATGCAAGTAATCAAGGAAATGCAACAGCAGTTGTCCAGTTTTAGCAGTGTGTGTCATACGTTCCTAACATACAATTAAGTAATCAAGGAACGAGCAGCATCAGATGTTTCCATACAAGTCAGTAACAATCACCAGTAAGTACTGAAACATATGCAAGGAAGTAATGCAATCCGTCACTCACAGCGGTCCTGAGCAATGCAAGTAATCAAGGAACATGCAGCAGCAGTTGTCCAGTTTCAGCAGTGTCTGTCATACATTCCTAACATACAATTAAGTAATCAAGGAACAAGCAGCATCAGATGTTACCATAAAACTCAGTAACTATCACCAATAAGTACCGAAACATATGCAAGTAAGTAATGCAATCTGTCACTCACAGCGGTCCCGAGCAATGCAAGTAATCAAGGAAATGCAACAGCAGTTGTCCAGTTTTAGCAGTGTCTGTCATACGTTCCTAACATACAATTAAGTAATCAAGGAACAAGCAGCATCAGATGTTTCCATACAAGTCAGTAACAATCACCAGTAAGTACCAAAACATATGCAAGTAAGTAATGCAATCTGTCACTCACAGCGGTCCTGAGCAATGCAAGTAATCAAGGAACGTCCAGTTTTAGCAGTGTCTGTCATACGTTCCTAACATATAATTAAATAATCAAGGAACAAGCAACAGCATAAGTTTCCATACAAGTCAGTAACAGTTAGCAATAAGTACTGAAACATATGCAAGTAAGTAATGCGATCTGTCACTCACAGCGGTCCTGAGCAATGCAAGTAATCAAGGAACATGCAGCAGCAGTTGTCCAGTTTTAGCAGTGTCTGTCATACGTTCCTAACATACAATTAAGTAATCAAGGGACAAGCAGCATCAGATGTTTCCATACAAGTCAGTAACAATCACCAGTAAGTACCAAAACATATGCAAGTAAGTAATGCAATCTGTCACTCACAGCGGTCCTGAGCAATGCAAGTAATCAAGGAAATGCAACAACAGTTGTCCAGTTTTAGCAGTGTCTGTCATACGTTCCTAACATACAATTAAGTAATCAAGGAACAAGCAGCATCAGATGTTTCCATACAAGTCAGTAACAATCACCAGTAAGTACCAAAACATATGCAAGTAAGTAATGCAATCTGTCACTCACAGCGGTCCTGAGCAATGCAAGTAATCAAGGAACATGCAGCAGCAGTTGTCCAGTTTTAGCAGTGTCTGTCATATGTTCCTAACATACAATTAAATAATCAAAGAACAAGCAACAGCATAAGTTTCCATACAAGTCAGTAACAGTTAGCAATAAGTACTGAAACATATGCAAGTAAGTAATGCAATCTGTCACTCACAGCGGTCCTGAGCAATGCAAGTAATCAAGGAACATGCAGCAGCAGTTGTCCAGTTTTAGCAGTGTCTGTCATACGTTCCTAACATACCATTAAGTAATCAAGGAACAAGCAGCATCAGATGTTTCCATACAAGTCAGTAACAATCACCAGTAAGTACCAAAACATATGCAAGTAAGTAATGCAATCTGTCACTCACAGCGGTCCTGAGCAATGCAAGTAATCAAGGAACATGCAGCAGCAGTTGTCCAGTTTTAGCAGTGTCTGTCATACGTTCCTAACATACAATTAAATAATCAAGGAACAAGCAACAACATAAGTTTCCATACAAGTCAGTAACAGTTAGCAATAAGTACTGAAACATATGCAAGTAAGTAATGCAATCTGTCACTCACAGCGGTCCTGAGCAATGCAAGTAATCAAGGAACATGCAGCAGCAGTTGTCCAGTTTTAGCAGTGTCTGTCATACGTTCCTAACATACAATTAAGTAATCAAGGAACAAGCAGCATCAGATGTTTCCATACAAGTCAGTAACAATCACCAGTAAGTACCAAAACATATGCAAGTAAGTAATGCAATCTGTCAGTCACAGCGGTCCTGAGCAATGCAAGTAATTAAGGAACATGCAGCAGCAGTTGTCCAGTTTTAGCAGTGTCTGTCATGCGTTCCTAACATACAATTAAGTAATCAAGAAACGAGCAGCATCAGATGTTTCCATACAAGTCAGTAACAATCACCAGTAAGTACTGAAACATATGCAAGTAAGTAATGCAATCCGTCACTCACATCGGTCCTGAGCAATGCAAGTAATCAAGGAACATGCAGCAGCAGTTGTCCAGTTTCAGCAGTGTCTGTGATACATTCCTAACATACAATTAAGTAATCAAGGAACAAGCAGCATCAGATGTTACCATAAAACTCAGTAACTATCACCAATAAGTACCGAAACATATGCAAGTAAGTAATGCAATCTGTCACTCACAGCGGTCCTGAGCAATGCAAGTAATCAAGGAAATGCAACAGCAGTTGTCCAGTTTTAGCAGTGTGTGTCATACGTTCCTAACATACAATTAAGTAATCAAGGAACGAGCAGCATCAGATGTTTCCATACAAGTCAGTAACAATCACCAGTAAGTACTGAAACATATGCAAGGAAGTAATGCAATCCGTCACTCTTAGCGGTCCTGAGCAATGTAAGTAATCAAGGAACATGCAGCAGCAGTTGTCCAGTTTCAGCAGTGTCTGTCATACATTCTTAACATACAATTAAGTAATCAAGGAACAAGCAGCATCAGATGTTACCATAAAACTCAGTAACTATCACCAATAAGTACCGAAACATATGCAAGTAAGTAATGCTATGTATCACTCACAGCGGTCCTGAGCAATGCAAGTAATCATGGAAATGCAACAGCAGTTGTCCAGTTTTAGCAGTGCCTGTCATACGTTCCTAGCATACAATTAAGTAATCAAGGGACAAGCAGCTTCAGATGTTTCCATACAAGTCAGTAACAATCACCAGTAAGTACCAAGACATATGCAAGTAAGTAATGCAATCTGTCACTCACAGCGGTCCTGAGCAATGCAAGTAATCAAGGAAATGCAACAGCAGTTCTCCAGTTTTAGCAGTGTCTGTCATACGTTCCTAACATACAATTCAGTAATCAAGGAACAAGCAGCATCAGATGTTACCATAAAACTCAGTAACTATCACCAATAAGTACCGAAACATATGAAAGTAAGTAATGCAATCTGTCACTCACAGCGGTCCTGAGCAATGCAAGTAATCAAGGAACATGCAGCAGCAGTTGTCCAGTTTTAGCAGTGTCTGTCATACGTTCCTAACATACAATTAAGTTATCAAGGAACAAGCAGCATCAGATGTTTCCATACAAGTCAGTAACAATCACCAGTAAGTACCAACACATATGCAAGTAAGTAATGCAATCTGTCAGTCATAGCGGTCCTGAGCAATGCAAGTAATTAACGAACATGCAGCAGCAGTTGTCCAGTTTTAGCAGTGTCTGTCATACGTTCCTAACATATAATTAAGTAATTAAGGAACGAGCAGCATCAGATGTTTCCATACAAGTCAGTAACAATCACCAGTAAGTACTGAAACATACGCAAGGAAGTAATGCAATCCGGTCACTCACAGCGGTCCTGAGCAATGCAAGTAATCAAGGAACATGCAGCAGCAGTTGTCCAGTTTCAGCAGTGTCTGTCATACATTCCTAACATACAATTAAGTAATCAAGGAACAAGCAACAGCATAAGTTTCCATACAAGTCAGTAACAGTTAGCAATAAGTACTGAAACATATGCAAGTAAGTAATTCAATCTGTCACTCACAGCGGTCCTGAGCAATGCAAGTAATTAAGGAACATGCAGCAATAGTTGTCCAGTTTTAGCAGTGTCTGTCATACGTTCCTAGCATACAATTAAGTAATCAAGGGACAAGCAGCTTCAGATGTGTCCATACAAGTCAGTAACAATCACCAGTAAGTACCAAAAAATATGCAAGTAAGTAATGCAATTTGTCACTCACAGCGGTCCTGAGCAATGCAAGTAATCAAGGAAATGCAACAGCAGTTGTCCATTTTTAGCAGTGTCTGTCATACGTTCCTAACATACAATTAAGTAATCAAGGAACGAGCAGCATCAGATGTTTCCATACAAGTCAGTAACAATCACCAGTAAGTACTGAAACATATGCAAGTAAGTAATGCAATCCGTCACTCACAGCGGTCCTGAGCAATGCAAGTAATCAAGGAACATGCAGCACCAGTTGTCCAGTTTCAGCAGTGTCTGTCATACATTCCTAACATACAATTAAGTAATCAAGGAACAAGCAGCATCAGATGTTACCATAAAACTCATTAACTATCACCAATAAGTACCGAAACATATGCAAGTAAGTAATGCAATCTGTCACTCACAGCGGTCCTGAGCAATGCAAGTAATCAAGGAAATGCAACAGCAGTTGTCCAGTTTTAGCAGTGTCTGTCATACGTTCCTAACATACAATTAAGTAATCATGGAACGAGCAGCATCAGATGTTTCCATACAAGTCAGTAACAATCACCAGTAAGTACTGAAACATATGCGAGTAAGTAATGCAATCCGTCACTCACAGCGGTCCTGAGCAATGCAAGTAATCAAGGAACATGCAGCAGCAGTTGTCCAGTTTCAGCAGTGTCTGTCATACATTCCTAACATACAATTAAGTAATCAAGGAACAAGCATCATCAGATGTTACCATAAAACTCAGTAACTATCACCAATAAGTACCGAAACATATGCAAGTAAGTAATGAAATCTGTCACTCACAGCGGTCCTGAGCAATGCAAGTGATCAAGGAAATGCAACAGCAGTTGTCCAGTTTTAGCAGTGTGTGTCATACGTTCCTAACATACAATTAAGTAATCAAGGAACGAGCAGCATCAGATGTTTCCATACAAGTCAGTAACAATCACCAGTAAGTACTGAAACATATGCAAGGAAGTAATGCAATCCGTCACTCACAGCGGTCCTGAGCAATGCAAGTAATCAAGGAACATGCAGCAGCAGTTGTCCAGTTTAAGCAGTGTCTGTCATACATTCCTAACATACGATTACGTAATTAAGGAACAAGCAGCATCAGATGTTACCATAAAACTCAGTAACTATCACCAATAAGTACCGAAACATATGCAAGTAAGTAATGCTATGTATCACTCACAGCGGTCCAGAGCAATGCAAGTAATCAAGGAAATGCAACAGCAAATGTCCAGTTTTAGCAGTGTCTGTCATACGTTCCTAGCATACAATTAAGTAATCAAGGGACAAGCAGCATCAGATGTTTCCATACATTTCAGTAACAATCACCAGTAAGTACCAACATATATGCAAGTAAGTAATGCAATCTGTCACTCACAGCGGCCCTGAGCAATGCAAGTAATCAAGGAACATGCAGCGTCAGTTGTCCAGTTTTAGCAGTGTCTGTCATATGTTCCTAACATACAATTAAATAATCAAGGAACAAGCAACAACATAAGTTTCCATACAAGTCAGTAACAGTTAGCAATAAACACTGAAACATATGCAAGTAAGTAATGCAATCTGTCACTCACAGCGGTCCTGAGCAATGCAAGTAATCAAGGAACATGCAGCAGCAGTTGTCCAGTTTTAGCAGTGTATGTCATACGTTTCTAGCATACAATTAAGTAATCAAGGGACAAGCAGCTTCAGATGTTTCCATACAAGTCAGTAACAATCACCAGTAAGTACCAAAACATATGCAAGTAAGTAATGCAATCTGTCACTCACAGGGTCCTGAGTAATGCAAGTAATCAAGGAAATGCAGCAGCAGTTGTCCAGTTTCAGCAGTGTCTGTCATACATTCCTAACATACAATTAAGTAATCAAGGAACAAGCAGCATCAGATGTTACCATAAAACTCAGTAACTATCACCAAAAAGTACCGAAACATATGCAAGTAAGTAATGCAATCTGTCACTCACAGCGGTCCTGAGCAATGCAAGTAATCAAGGAAATGCAACAGCAGTTGTCCAGTTTTAGCAGTGTCTGTCATACGTTCCTAACATACAATTAAGTAATCAAGGAACGAGCAGCATCAGATGTTTCCATACAAGTCAGTAACAATCACCAGTAAGTACTGAAACATATGCAAGTAAGTAATGCAATCCGTCACTCACAGCGGTCCTGAGCAATGCAAGTAATCAAGGAACATGCAACAGCAGTTGTCCAGTTTCAGCAGTGTCTGTCATACATTCCTAACATACAATTAAGTAATCAAGGAACAAGCAGCATCAGATGTTACCATAAAACTCAGTAACTATCACCAATAAGTACCGAAACATATGCAAGAAAGTAATGCAATCTGTCACTCACAGCGGTCCTGAGCAATGCAAGTAATCAAGGAAATGCAACAGTAGTTGTCCAGTTTTAGCAGTGTGTGTCATACGTTCCTAACATACAATTAAGTAATCAAGGAACGAGCAGCATCAGATGTTTCCATACAAGTCAGTAACAATCATCAGTAAGTACTGAAACATATGCAAGGAAGTAATGCAATCCGTCACTCACAGCGGTCCTGAGCAATGCAAGTAATCAAGGAACATGCAGCAGCAGTTGTCCAGTTTCAGCAGTGTCTGTCATACATTCCTAACATACAATTAAGTAATCAAGGAACAAGCAGCATCAGATGTTACCATAAAACTCAGTAACTATCACCAATAAGTACCGAAACATATACAAGTAAGTAATGCTATGTATCACTCACATCGGTTGTAACAGCCCGTAATTTATTAAATATAAATTACAGCATCAGACTTTGGATAATAAAGCAATTTTATCCAAATATTGGTAATTAACTAAAAACATGAATATTAAATAGTTAATTATATTAAGTTATAATTAATTATGAAAAGTTGCCCAAAATTAGCTGAAATAAAATTAATAATTAAAATTCAGCTAAATGACAAATTAAAGACTGAAAATGACGAAACGGACTAAAATGAATAGAAATTTGACTAAAAGACAATTATAGCTAAATCTAGAACTCCCTTGCTATTATTTGCATCTGAAATGCAAATCAGATTGATGGGAATAAAGTTGGTCGATTCCGGAAATTCTGTAGAAAATCTGATCTTTTTCCTATTTTCCTATAAATATGAGCTCCCCTCCTCATTTCTTATGTTTGGAAACTTGGGCTCTCCTCCTTCTCTCTCTAAGATTACACCTTCTCTCTAGCATTTCTCCTAATCGATCCGTCAGATTCTCGTGATTAATACGCCATCGGTTAGAGATCGTCGAGCTCTACACGAATCTACCATTGCATGTTTGATTTCGTCCGGATTTAAGGTAAAATCGACCCTTCTTCTGACTTTTGGTTCGGTTTTGAAAGAGCAAACTCGAGTTTGCTCAAATTCTATTCTTTCGAAGCTGATTTGCCCTCGTTTAGGACCTGTTTTGGCTTGGAAAACTCTCTAGTCGAAGGACATAGCTTGGACGAAGGTTAGTATCTATTTTCCGTCATTTATGTTCATGTTTAGTAGCTAAAACCTGGAAAAAACGTTGAACATGAAGAACAGATTCGAAAAATCCTTGTTTAGACTCGAATGGTGATATTTTCGAATCTAACCCCTAGATTCGAAGGGTTATGGTTTCGAATCTAATCCCTAGACTCGAAGGGATGCTGATTTCGAATCTAACTCCCTAGAATCTATGCCTAGTTCGAATCTATCCTAGAATCTATGCCTAGTTCGAATCTATCCTAGAATCTATGCCTAGTTCGAATCTATCTCCATAGATTCGAAATAAGGCTATTCGAATCTGTCTTCCTATATTTGAATCTGGTTTAATTCCAAGTCAAAAATATAAATTCCTAAATCAGATTAAGTTATTAAACAACCTAAGGAAATTGAAAGTATTGTTTGATTATGAATAAACTCACAAGTTCAAGTTGCATAACTATATTATGCACAAATAAATTAACAGACTCTGTACGAACCCTTAGAATGTGTATGACCTGTTCAACTTGCTAAGTAATACGATTGGCTTTGTTTCAAGGCCACACATCTATAATTAGATGAATCGTATTAATCTAATAAGAATAGATTCACCTTGGGACGATAGGAACTACCTCAGACTCGATAACCAGAATTGACAATAACCTGAATATATAACTAGGGTTATATAGATTATGACACAGACTTGACATTAATATGCCAGACTTGAAACTGAAATGCAGGAACCCGTCGATTTGACAGAGTAAACTGAACCGCTTAATTCGTTAAGCATTATCTGACTACGGACTACTGTGAGTGACAGATTTCATTAATTACTTGCATATATTTCGATACTTATTGGTGAATGTATTGCCTGTATGGAAATTTCCGATTGATGCTGCATGTTTCTTTAATACTATATTGTATCATAGAAACGTACTTTTGACATTACTGAAGCTAGACACTTGAATTGCCTTGATTGCATGTTCATTTTTACATTTTATGTAAATACGTATCATGCTTACTGCTTACTTGACTGTTTATATACTTGTCGCTGCATACTGCATTATCCGACAGGACCGAATGTGAGATCTCCATTCACAGGAGGGAATTCTGCAGATTCCTTTCCTATTTGACTTGTTTCCATACACTTCCCGTAGGGCTTCGACCTTACACATGGGAATACCGACTGGGTTGTCTCCCAACCTTTTTGACGTCTCTGACGTAGTGACTTGCCGACAGGAGCTGATAGTATGTTATATGTGTGTGGTATCTAATGGAACTCTGTTTACTCACTAAGCTTTGTTAGCTTACTCTGTCATGACAACTCTTTTTCAGGAAAAGCTGATAAAGGCAAGGCCATAGCAGGTAGTTCGTCCCAGGCTAAGTGAATCTGGACTTTGATGAATAGCAGACTTTTGGACTTTTGATGACACCTATTTTGAAAAGATGATGCGGTCTCGGGTAGCTTGTTCAGTCTTCCGCACTCTGATTGAAGATTTAGAAGCTAGTTTAGACCACCATTTGATCTTTAATTTATTGTTGTAATTAAGTATTCAGGCTGATGGACCTGTGGTATCAAACAATTAGTAATGTTTATTACTTAATGAAATGAAATATTATGACGTGTACTGTTTGTGGAAACTTGGATGTTACAAAGTTGGTATCAGAGCAGCAGTTTAATCATCGGATTGGCCACCCGATACTTAAACTACTGGTATGGTATGGACTATGTGACTCTGAATTCCCGAACAAGTCACCGAGGCCTAGGGTAACCTAATTAGTAAAGGACTACCCACACAACTTGACCTAAGATAGGCAAATGATGACTGATAGGATGGGGGAGGGATTGACTGCTTGATACTGACTTGACTTTGACTTGACTCTGTGCCAGCCTGACTGACTGCCTTCATATCTATATATTTAGATGTGATTATCTGACGTAGGAATTATGACTCGATATGTGCTTAATTGAATCAGGAAATAATAGTTATTTCCTTTATATTTTCAGCCAATGGCTGATAAGAATCCAAATGTTGCTGGTACCTCGACTGTTGGTAAAGCTACTGATGCTGCAGCTGATCAACACAAAGAATCTGTTCATGTAGAGGACTTAGGCACTGACCCTGAAAATACTGCTAATGACTCAAGCAGTACTGCCACCCCTGTGCCTCCTCAGCAGGCTCAATTGATTGACCTCGTTCATAAGTTGAATGAGGATAACCGTAGGCAGATGCAGCTTATGATGGATAGGAACCGACTGCAGACTGATATGGCAGTTGAAGACCGATTTAAGGAAATTAAGGATTTGCTGACTAAGGGTAAAGCGGTAATGCACACTGATGAGGAAAACCAGCGTGAAATTGACTTTAAGCGCCGTGAAGAAGAACTTAGGTTGCGAGAACTTAAGTTGCAGGAGTTAGAACTGAAGTATAAGGAAGAGATGTTAGCGAAGCCCAAGAAAGACCGAAAGAGGAAACATAGGCATGTGTCATCTGATGAAAGTGAGACTGACTCTTCTGACCATCACGTTAAGGTAGGACGTGAGTGTACGTTTGTTGATTTCAAGAAGTGTGGAGCTCGTACGTTTGCGGGGTCATCGGATCCGGTTAAAGCCATGGATTGGGTTGCAAATGTGGAGAAGGCGTTTAAACTCTCCAAGTGTGGTGAAAAAGACAAGGTCACATTTGCGACGGGAATGTTGGAAGATGGAGCTGGCCGTTGGTGGAAGTCTATTACAAATCCCATGTCTGAAGCAATGGAGAAATCCATTACTTGGGATCAATTCAAGATTCATCTGAAGGAGAAATACTGCCCCCAGGATGTTAAGCTCCAGATGGAGAAAACCCTGCTATCGTTTCAGCAAGGTACAAGATCTGTAACAGACTATGAGCTGGAATTTACCAGGCTCTCGCTGTTATCTGATCATCCTGTGGACACTGATGAAAGGCGAAGGGATCTTTTTGTGGATGGTTTGGATAGAGAAATTCAAAAGTTTGTGAAATCTGGTAGGCCGGGAAGTTATATTGAAGCAGTTGAAATTGCTAGGGTAGGTGAGCTTGAAATCTATCCTGAGCGAGCGTGCCCTTTTATTGCTAAATCTAGTAAGAAGGAAAAATCTGAGAGAGCTGAAAGGAAGAATGAAAGTTCAAGGAAAGGAGATAAGCAGTCTTCTAAGAAGGCTAAATCGTATGCTGTGACCTCGGCACCAAAGCCTGCTTGTCCTCGCTGCAAGCAAATTCATGAAGGGAAATGCGATCCTGCGTTCGTTAAATGTTACTGCTGCAGACAGAACGGTCACGATAGGTCAGAATGTCCCAGGCGCAGTGAGGCTTGTCGAAACTGCATTACGTTGGGGCACCATGCTAAAGACTGTACCCGACCCCGATTTGTTCCTCCGCCTGCATCTTCACCTCAGCAATCAGTCAAGGGTTCCTCTGCTCCGAGGAATCAACCGAGATCCTTTCAGATGACAGCCGAAGAGGCAAAAGAGACTGCTGACGTCGTCACGGGTACATTTCTTGTTAATGATATGCCTGCCTTAATCTTATTTGACTCTGGCTCTAATCTGTCGTATGTGTCTGAAAAGTTTGCTAAACAGTTTGATTTTGCCCCTGTGATGTTACCTGCACCCTTAGACATAGAAACTGCTAGCTCGAATTTTGTGACTGTGAATAGAGTCTTTCGTTCCTGTAAGCTAGTGATTGATGACCTCTCCTCGGACGTTGACCTGATACCGATGTGGATTAGAGAATTCGATGTTATTATAGGAATGGACTGGCTTATGACGAATAATGCTGAAATCCTTTATGCTAAAAGGATAATTAAAATTAGAACCCCCGAAGGAAGTGAACGTTATGTTTATGGCGATAGAAAGACTCGAAATTTAGGTCTCATCTCTGTAATGAAAGCCCGAAAGTGCCTAACCTAAGGTTGTTCCGCCTATTTAGCCTATGCCATAGATGCTAAAGAAGTTAAAAATACCGTGTCTGATGTACCTGTAGTTCGAGATTTCCCTGACGTATTCCCGGATGACATCTCTGGTTTGCCACCAGATCGCCAAATCGAATTCCACATTGACCTTGTACCGGGTGCTGCTCCTATCGCGAAAGCCCCTTACCGTCTTGCTCCGAATGAAATGAAGGAAATGATGAGTCAGTTGCAGGAATTATTGGAAAAAGGGTTTATTCGTCCGAGTACTTCTCCTTGGGGTGCTCCGGTTCTTTTTGTTAAGAAGAAGGATGGTACCTTTCGCATGTGTATCGATTATCGGGAGTTAAATAAGGTAACTATTAAGAACCGATACCCTCTGCCTAGAATTGATGACTTGTTTGATCAACTGCAAGGGGCTAGTTATTTTTCAAAGATTGATCTCCGATCTGGATATCATCAACTCAAAGTATTTGAGTCTGACGTACCGAAGACTGCATTTCGTACTCGATATGGCCATTTTGAATTCCTAGTAATGCCGTTTGGTCTCACAAATGCCCCGGCCGCATTTATGGACCTTATGAATAGAGTATGTAGACCAATGCTGGATAAATCAGTGATAGTCTTCATTGATGACATCTTGATTTACTCTAAGTCTGAATCTGATCATGCGATGCATTTGCGAGAATTGCTAGAATTGTTACGAAAAGAGCGACTCTACGCAAAGTTCTCCAAATGTGAATTTTGGTTACGCCAGGTGCAATTTTTAGGACATATTGTCTCCGGTGAGGGAATAGCCGTAGATCCATCAAAGGTTGATGCGGTTCAGAAGTGGGAAGCGCCAATTAACGTATCTGAAGTTCGAAGTTTCTTGGGTTTAGCGGGCTATTACAGAAGATTTATCCGTGATTTATCCAAGATTGCGGTGCCTTTAACCAGTCTGACGAAGAAAGAAGTTAAGTTTGAATGGAATGAATCTCAAGATCGAGCCTTTGAGACTTTGAAGCGTAAACTAATTGAAGCACCGATTCTAGCCTTACCTGAGGGTAATGATGATTTTGTAGTCTATAGTGATGCTTCTAAGATGGGATTAGGCTGTGTGTTGATGCAAAGGGATAAAGTAATTGCCTACGCATCAAGGCAGCTAAAGGCGCATGAGAAGAATTATCCGACGCATGATTTAGAACTTGCAGCCGTGACCTTTGCACTGAAGATTTGGCGGCATTATCTGTATGGGACTAGATGCAAGTTATATACAGATCACAAAAGTCTGAAGTATATATTCGACCAGAAAGAGCTGAATATGCGTCAAAGGCGATCTATGGAATTGATTAAAGACTATGACTGTGAGATCCTTTACCATCCAGGTAAAGCAAACATAGTAGCAGATGCCCTAAGCCGCAAAACCGGACCAGACCATTATACCCGATGTTATGCTTTGACTTCTGTTGTTTTGGAGTCTGCCTTGCCTGAGTCGATTATTGCCGCTCAAACCGAAGCCATTCGGGATGAGAACTTGAAATCTGAACGTATGGTTACATATGTGACCCAGCTGACCCTTGATAATCGTGGTCTTAGACGGTTCATGGATAGAATATGGGTTCCCAGACTAGGAGGTATTCGTGATCAAATTCTGTCGGAAGCTCATATGTCGAAATTTTCGGTACATCCTGGTTCTACTAAAATGTACCAAGATTTGAAAACGGATTATTGGTGGCCTGGAATGAAGAAGGACGTAGGACGATATGTAGAAAATTGCATGACTTGTTTACAAGTCAAATCGGAACATCAGAAGCCGTATGGGGAACTACAACCATTGCCAATCCCGGAATGGAAGTGGGACCACATAACCATGGACTGTGTGACGAAGCTGCCCAAGACTAAGCGAAATCATGACTCTATATGGGTAATAGTGGATCGACTTACTAAGTCAGCCCATTTTCTACCCATTCGTGAAGATGAACGCCTCGAAAAGTTAGCTGAATTGTACATAAAAGAAATCGTGACTAGACATGGTGTTCCATTGTCTATAGTATCGGACCGTGACAGCAGATTTACTTCTCGTTTTTGGAAGGCTTTTCAGAACGGACTAGGAACTGAACTTAAAATGAGCACCGCCTATCATCCTGAAACTGACGGGCAAAGTGAGAGAACGATTTTGACCTTAGAAGATATGTTACGTGCCTGTGTGATTGATCTCGGTGGAAGTTGGGATACTCACCTGCCGTTTGTGGAGTTTGCTTATAACAATAGTTATCACTCGACTATTGGAATGCCTCCATATCAGCTTTTGTACGGACGTCGATGCAGAACTCCAACCTGTTGGAGGGAAACAGGTGAACGGCCGATCTCTGGACCAGCGATTTTGCAAGAAGCCCATGACCAACTACAGTTGATTCGACAGCGGATTCAGACTTCTCAAGACAGACAAAAGAAGTATCATGATAAAAGACGGAAACCAATCGCGTTTGAAGTTGGAGATAAAGTGTTGCTGAAGGTCTCGCCAAGAAAAGGAATAGTAAGGTTCGGCAAACGGGGGAAGTTGAGCCCTCGATTTGTGGGTCCTTTTGAAATTCTCGAGCGTATAGGATTGCAAGCCTACAGATTAAAGCTGCCTACCGAAATGACTGGGATTCATGATGTATTTCATGTGAGTAATCTTCGAAAGTGTTTAGCTGACGCTGAAGCTGTGATTCCTTGGAAAGACGTGCAAATTGATGAGCAGTTGCGATACGAAGAAGAGCCCGAGCGTATAATCGATCATAAGGTTTCGAAATTGCGCAGCAAGGAAATTCCAATGGTGTTAGTCCAATGGAAATACCATAAGGGATCTGCGCAAACTTGGGAACGAGAAGACGAGATTAGGCAAAAGCATCCGAAGTTATTCCTGTCTTAGTCGATTCCGAGGACGGAATCAATTTAACGGGGGAAGATTGTAACAGCCCGTAATTTATTAAATATAAATTACAGCATCAGACTTTGGATAATAAAGCAATTTTATCCAAATATTGGTAATTAACTGAAAACATGAATCTTAAATAGTTAATTATATTAAGTTATAATTAATTATGAAAAGTTGCCCAAAATTAGCTGAAATAAAATTAATAATTAAAATTCAGCTAAATGACAAATTAAAGACTGAAAATGACGAAACGGACTAAAATGAATAGAAATTTGACTAAAAGACAATTATAGCTAAATCTAGAACTCCCTTGCTATTATTTGCATCTGAAATGCAAATCAGATTGATGGGAATAAAGTTGGTCGATTCCGGAAATTCTGTAGAAAATCTGATCTTTTTCCTCTTTTCCTATAAATATGAGCTCCCCTCCTCATTTCTTAAGTTTGGAAACTTGGGCTCTCCTCCTTCTCTCTCTAAGATTACACCTTCTCTCTAGCATTTCTCCTAATCGATCCGTCGGATTCTCGTGATTAATACGCCATCGGTTAGAGATCGTCGAGCTCTACACGAATCTACCATTGCATGTTTGATTTCGTCCGGATTTAAGGTAAAATCGACCCTTCTTCTGACTTTTGGTTCGGTTTTGAAAGAGCAAACTCGAGTTTGCTCAAATTCTATTCTTTCGAAGCTGATTTGCCCTCGTTCAGGACCTGTTTTGGCTTGGAAAACTCTCTAGTCGAAGGACATAGCTTGGACGAAGGTTAGTATCTATTTTCCGTCATTTATGTTCATGTTTAGTAGCTAAAACCTGGAAAAAACGTTGAACATGAAGAACAGATTCGAAAAATCCTTGTTTAGACTCGAATGATGATATTTTCGAATCTAACCCCTAGATTCGAAGGGTTATGGTTTCGAATCTAATCCCTAGACTCGAAGGGATGCTGATTTCGAATCTAACTCCCTAGAATCTATGCCTAGTTCGAATCTATCCTAGAATCTATGCCTAGTTCGAATCTATCCTAGAATCTATGCCTAGTTCGAATCTATCTCCATAGATTCGAAATAAGGCTATTCGAATCTGTCTTCCTATATTTGAATCTGGTTTAATTCCAAGTCAAAAATATAAATTCCTAAATCAGATTAAGTTATTAAACAACCTAAGGAAATTGAAAGTATTGTTTGATTATGAATAAACTCACAAGTTCAAGTTGCATAACTATATTATGCACAAATAAATTAACAGACTCTGTACGAACCCTTAGAATGTGTATGACCTGTTCAACTTGCTAAGTAATACGATTGGCTTTGTTTCAAGGCCACACATCTATAATTAGATGAATCGTATTAATCTAATAAGAATAGATTCACCTTGGGACGATAGGAACTACCTCAGACTCGATAACCAGAATTGACAATAACCTGAATATATAACTAGGGTTATATAGATTATGACACAGACTTGACATTAATATGCCAGACTTGAAACTGAAATGCAGGAACCCGTCGATTTGACAGAGTAAACTGAACCGCTTAATTCGTTAAGCATTATCTGACTACGGACTACTGTGAGTGACAGATTTCATTAATTACTTGCATATATTTCGATACTTATTGGTGAATGTATTGACTGTATGGAAATTTCCGATTGATGCTGCATGTTTCTTTAATACTATATTGTATCATAGAAACGTACTTTTGACATTACTGAAGCTAGACACTTGAATTGCCTTGATTGCATGTTCATTTTTACATTTTATGTAAATACGTATCATGCTTACTGCTTACTTGACTGTTTATATACTTGCCGCTGCATACTGCATTACCCGACAGGACCGAATGTGAGATCTCCATTCACAGGAGGGAATTCTGCAGATTCCTTTCCTATTTGACTTGTTTCCATACACTTCCCGTAGGGCTTCGGCCTTACACATGGGAATACCGACTGGGTTGTCTCCCAACCTTTTTGACGTCTCTGACGTAGTGACTTGCCGACAGGAGCTGATAGTATGTTATATGTGTGTGGTATCTAATGGAACTCTGTTTACTCACTAAGCTTTGTTAGCTTACTCTGTCATGACAACTCTTTTTCAGGAAAAGCTGATAAAGGCAAGGCCATAGCAGGTAGTTCGTCCCAGGCTAAGTGAATCTGGACTTTGATGAATAGCAGACTTTTGGACTTTTGATGACACCTATTTTGAAAAGATGATGCGGTCTCGGGTAGCTTGTTCAGTCTTCCGCACTCTGATTGAAGATTTAGAAGCTAGTTTAGACCACCATTTGATCTTTAATTTATTGTTGTAATTAAGTATTCAGGCTGATGGACCTGTGGTATCAAACAATTAGTAATGTTTATTACTTAATGAAATGAAATATTATGACGTGTACTGTTTGTGGAAACTTGGATGTTACAGCGGTCCTGAGCAATGCAAGTAATCAAGGAAATGCAACAGCAAATGTCCAGTTTTAGCAGTGTCTGTCATACGTTCCTAGCATACAATTAAGTAATCAAGGGACAAGCAGCATCAGATGTTTCCATACAAGTCAGTAACAATCACCAGTAAGTACCAAAACATATGCAAGTATGTAATGCAATCTGTCACTCACAGCGGCCCTGAGCAATGCAAGTAATCAAGGAACATGCAGCATCAGTTGTCCAGTTTTAGCAGTGTCTGTCATATGTTCCTAACATACAATTAAATAATCAAGGAACAAGCAACAACATAAGTTTCCATACAAGTCAGTAACAGTTAGCAATAAGTACTGAAACATATGCAAGTAAGTAATGCAATCTGTCACTCACAGCGGTCCTGAGCAATGCAAGTAATCAAGGAACATGCAGCAGCAGTTGTCCAGTTTTAGCAGTGTCTGTCATACGTTTCTAGCATACAATTAAGTAATCAAGGGACAAGCAGCTTCAGATGTTTTCATACAAGTCAGAAACAATCACCTGTAAGTACCAAAACATATGCAAGTAAGTAATGCAATCTATCACTCACAGGGTCCTGAGCAATGCAAGTAATCAAGGAAATGCAGCAGCAGTTGTCCAGTTTCAGCAGTGTCTGTCATACATTCCTAACATACAATTAGGTAATCAAGGAACAAGCAGCATCAGATGTTACCATAAAACTCAGTAACTATCACCAATAAGTACCGAAACATATGCAAGTAAGTAATGCAATCTGTCACTCACAGCGGTCCCGAGCAATGCAAGTAATCAAGGAAATGCAACAGCAGTTGTCCAGTTTTAGCAGTGTCTGTCATACGTTCCTAACATACAATTAAGTAATCAAGGAACAAGCAGCATCAGATGTTTCTATACAAGTCAGTAACAATCACCAGTAAGTACCAAAATATATGCAAGTAAGTAATGCAATCTGTCACTCACAGCGGTCCTGAGCAATGCAAGTAATCAAGGAACGTCCAGTTTTAGCAGTGTCTGTCATACGTTCCTAACATACAATTAAATAATCAAGGAACAAGCAACAGCATAAGTTTCCATACAAGTCAGTAACAGTTAGCAATAAGTACGGAAACATATGCAAGTAAGTAATGCAATCTGTCACTCACAACGGTCCTGAGCAATGCAAGTAATCAAGGAACATGCAGCAGCAGTTGTCCAGTTTTAGCAGTGTGTGTCATACGTTCCTAGCATACAATTAAGTAATCAATGGACAAGCAGCTTCAGATGTTTCCATACAAGTCAGTAACAATCACCAGTAAGTACCAAAACATATGCAAGTAAGTAATGCAATCTGTCACTCACAGCGGTCCTGAGCAATGCAAGTAATCAAGGAAATGCAACAACAGTAGTCCAGTTTTAGCAGTGTCTGTCATACGTTCCTAACATACAATTAAGTTATCAAGGAACAAGCAGCATCAGATGTTTCCATACAAGTCAGTAACAATCACCAGTAAGTACCAAAACATATGCAAGTAAGTAATGCAATCTGTCACTCACAGCGGTCCTGAGCAATGCAAGTAATCAAGGAACATGCAGCAGCAGTTGTCCAGTTTTAGCAGTGTCTGTCATATGTTCCTAACATACAATTAAATAATCAAGGAACAAGCAACAACATAAGTTTCCATACAAGTCAGTAACAGTTAGCAATAAGTACTGAAACATATGCAAGTAAGTAATGCAATCTGTCACTCACAGCGGTCCTGAGCAATGCAAGTAATCAAGGAACATGCAGCAGCAGTTGTCCAGTTTTAGCAGTGTCTGTCATACGTTCCTAGGCCTCGGTGACTTGTTCGGGAATTCAGAGTCACATAGTCCATACCATACCAGTAGTTTAAGTATCGGGTGGCCAATCCGATGATTAAACTGCTGCTCTGATACCAACTTTGTAACATCCGATTTACCACAAACAGTACACGTCATAAAATTTCATTTCATTAAGTAATAAATATTACTAATTGTTTGATACCACAGGTCCATCAGCCTGAATACTTAATTACAACAATAAGTTAAAGATCAAATGGTGGTCTAAACTAGCTTCTAAATCTTCAATCAGAGTGCGGAAGACTGAACAAGCTACCCGAGACCGCATCATCTTTTCAAAATAGGCGTCAGCAAAAAGTCCAAAAGTCTGCTATTCATCAAATGTCCAGATTCACTTAGCCTGGGACGGACTACCTGCTATGGTCTTGCCCTTATCAGCTTTTCCTGAAAAAGAGTTGTCATGACAGAGTAAGCTAACATTGCTTAGTGAGTAAACAGAGTTCCATTAGATACCACACATATATAACATACTATCAGCTCCTGTCAGCAAGTCACTACGTCAGATACGGCAAAAAGGTTGGGAGACAACCCAGTTTGTATTCCCCTGTGTAAGGCCGAAGCCCTACGGGAAATGTATGGAAACAAGTCATATATGAAAGGAATCTGCAGAATTCCCTCCTGTGAATGGAGATCTCACATTCGGTCCTGTCGGATAATGCAGTATGCAGCGACAAGTATATCAACAGTCAAATAAGCAGTAAGCATGATAAGTGTTTACATAAAATGTAAAAGTGAACATGCAATCAAGGCAATTCAAGTGTCAAGCTTCAGAAATGTCAAAATACGTTTCTATGATACAATATAGTATTAAAGAAACATGCAGCATCAATCGGAAGTTTCCATACAGTCAATGACATTCACCAATAAGTATCGATACATATGCAAGTAATCAATGAAATCTGTCACTCACAGTAGTCCGTAGTCAGATAATGCTTAACGAATTAAGCTGTTCAGTTTACTCTGTCAAATCGGCGGTTTCCTGCAGTTCAGTTTCAAGTCTGGCATATTAATGTCAAGTCTGTGTCATAATCTATATAACCCTAGCTATATATTCAGGTTATTGTCAATTCTGGCTGTCGAGTCTGAGGTAGTTCCTATCGTCCCAAAGTGAGTCTATTCTTAACAGATTAATACGATCCATCTAATTACAGATGTGTGGCCTTGAAACAAAGCCAATCGTATTACTAGCAAGGTGAAACATGACATACAATTTCTAAGGGTTCATACAGAGTCTGTTAATTTATTTGTGCATATAATAGATATGCAACTTGAAACTTGTGATTTTTATCATAATCAAAAGATACTTTCATTTACAATAGGTTGTTTAATAACTTAATCTGATTTAGGAATTAATCTTAGGCTTGGAACAAAAACTAGATTTGAATTATAGGAGATAGATTCGAACAAGTTAAATTCGAATCTAGTTGATTAGATTCGAAATTCACATCACTTTGAAACACACACATAGATTCGAAGCATACCCTAGATTCGAAGCTAATAGATTCTAAGACAGATTTGAAGCTCATAGACTCGAAGACTCTACATAGACTCGAAGACATATATAGATTCGAAGCATATAGACTCGAACCCATACACAGATTCGAGACACCCACACACACATTCGAGTTTAGGCATGAATGTCTCGAGTTTGTTCTACTTGTTCAATGATTTTCCAGGTTTTATCAACTAAATATGAACATAAATGATGGAGAAAGGGTCACTAACCTTCGTCCAAGTTATAGTCTTCGATTATAGACGGTTTCCAAGCCAAACAGGTCCTAAACGAGAGCAAATCAGCTTCAAATGAAGGGGATATGAGCAAACTCGAATTTGCTCAACAAAACCGAACTAAAAGTCAGAAAAAGGGGTCGATTTTACCTTAAATCCGGACGAAATCTAACATGCAATGATAGATTCGTGTAGAGCTCGACGATCTCTAACCGATGGCGTATAAATCACGAGAATCCGACGGTTCGATTAGGAGAAATGCTAGAGAGAAGTCAAATTGTAGAGAGAGAGAGAGAGAGAGAGAGAGAGAGAGAGAGAGTTCTAGTCTTCCAAACCAAGGAAATGAGGAGGAGATGCTCTATTTATAGAAAATAGAGAGAAAAATCAGATTTTCTACTGAATATCCGGAATTGACCAACTTTTATTCCTAACAATCTGGCTTGCTTTTCAAATGCAATTAATAGCAAAGGAGTTCTAGATTTGCTATAATTGTCTTTTAGTCACATTTTTATTCATTTTAGTCCGTTTCGTCACTTTTAGTCTTTAAATTGTCAAGTAGCTGAATTTTAATTATTAACTTTATTTCAGCTAATTTGGGGCAACTTTTCATAATTAATTATGACTTAATATAATTAACTATTTAAGATTCATGATTTCGGTTAATTACTAATATTTGGATAAAATTGCTTTATTATCCAAAGTCTGATGCTGTAATTTATATTTAATAAATTACGGGCTGTTACAATCTTCCCCCGTTAAATTGATTCCGTCCTCGGAATCGACTAAGACAGGAATAACTTCGGATACTTTTGCCTAATCTCGTCTTCTCGTTCCCAAGTATGCGCAGATCCCTTATGGTATTTCCATTGAACTAACACCATTGGAATTTCCTTGTTGCGCAATTTCGAAACCTTATGATCGATTATACGCTCGGGCTCTTCTTCGTATCGCAACTGCTCGTCAATTTGCACTTCTTTCCAAGGAATCGCAGCTTCAGCGTCAACTAAACACTTGCGAAGATTACTAACGTGAAATACATCATGAATTCCAGACATTTCGGCAGGCAACTTTAGTCTGTAGGCTTGCAATCCTACACGCTCGAGAATTTCAAAAGGACCAACAAATCGAGGACTTAACTTCCCCCGTTTTCCGAACCTTACTATCCCTTTTCTTGGCGAAACCTTCAGCAACACTTTATCTCCAACTTCAAACGCAATTGGCTTACGTCTTCTATCGTGATACTTCTTTTGTCTATCCTGAGAGGTCTGAATCCGCTGTCGAATCAACTGTAGTTGGTCATGGGCTTCTTGCAAAATCGCTGGTCCAGAGATCGGGCGTTCACCTGTTTCCCTCCAACAGGTTGGAGTTCGGCATCGACGTCCGTACAAAAGCTGATAGGGAGGCATACCAATAGTCGAGTGATAACTATTGTTATAAGCAAACTCCACAAACGGCAGGTGAGTATCCCAACTTCCACCGAGATCAATCACACAGGCACGTAACATATCTTCCAAGGTCAAAATCGTTCTCTCACTTTGCCCGTCCGTTTCAGGATGATAAGCGGTGCTCATCTTAAGTTCAGTCCCTAGTCCATTCTGAAAAGCCTTCCAAAAACGAGAAGTAAATCTGCTGTCACGGTCCGATACTATAGACAATGGAACACCATGTCTAGTCACGATTTCTTTCATGTACAATTCAGCTAACTTTTCGAGGCGTTCATCTTCACGTATGGGTAGGAAATGGGCTGACTTAGTAAGTCGATCCACCATTACCCATATAGAGTCATGATTCCGCTTAGTCCTGGGCAGCTTCGTCACAAAGTCCATAGTTATGTGGTCTCACTTCCATTCCGGGATTGGCAATGGTTGTAGTTCCCCATACGGCTTCTGATGTTCAAATTTGACTTGTAAACAAGTCATGCAATTTTCCACATATCGTCCCACGTCCTTCTTCATTCCAGGCCACCAATATTCCGTCCTCAAGTCTTGATACATTTTAATAGAACCAGGGTGTATCGAAAATTTCGACATATGAGCTTCCGACAGAATTTGATCACGAATACCTCCTAGTCTGGGAACCCATATTCTATCCATGAACCGTCTAATACCACGATTATCAAGGGTCAGCTTGGTCACATAAGTAACCATACGCTCGGATTTCAAGTTCTCATCCCGAATGGCTTCGGTTTGAGCGGCGATAATCGACTCAGGCAAGGCAGACTCCAAAACAACCGAAGTCAAAGCATAACATCGGGTATAATGGTCTTGTCCGGTTTTGCGGCTTAGGGCATCTGCTACAATGTTTGCTTTACCTGGATGGTAAAGGATTTCACAGTCATAGTCTTTAATCAATTCCATAGATCGCCTTTGACGCATATTCAGCTCTTTTTGGTCAAATATATACTTCAGACTTTTGTGATCTGTATATAACTTGCATCTAGTCCCATACAGATAATGCCGCCAAATCTTCAATGCAAAGGTCACGGCTGCAAGTTCTAAATCATGCGTCAGATAATTCTTCTCATGCGCCTTTAGCTGCCTTGATGCGTAGGCAATTACTTTATCCCTTTGCATCAACACACAGCCTAATCCCATCTTAGAAGCATCACTATAGGCTACAAAATCATCATTACCCTCAGGTAAGGCCAGAATCGGTGCTTCTATTAGCTTACGTTTCAGAGTCTCAAAGGCTTGATCTTGAGATTCATTCCATTCAAACTTAACTTCTTTCTTCGTCAGACTGGTTAAAGGCACCGCAATCTTGGAGAAATCACAGATAAATCTTCGGTAATAGCCCGCTAAACCCAAGAAACTTCAAACTTCAGATACGTTTTTCGGTGCTTCCCACTTTTGAACCGCATCTACCTTCGATGGATCCACGGCTATTCCCTCACCCGAGACAATATGTCCTAAAAATTGTACCTGGCGTAACCAGAATTCACATTTGGAGAATTTTGCATAGAGTTGCTCCTTTCGTAACAATTCTAGCAATTCTCGCAAATGCATCGCATGATCAGATTCAGACTTAGAGTAAATCAAGATGTCATCAATGAAGACTATCACTGATTTATCCAGCATTGGTCTACATACTCTATTCATGAGGTCCATAAATGCTGCCGGGGCATTTGTGAGACCAAACGGCATTACTAGGAATTCAAAATGGCCATATCGAGTACAAAATGCAGTCTTCGGTACGTCAGACTCAAATACCTTGAGTTGATGATATCCAGATCGAAGATCAATCTTTGAGAAGTAGCTAGCCCCTTGCAGTTGATCAAACAAGTAATCAATTCTAGGCAGAGGGTATCGGTTCTTAATAGTTACTTTATTTAGCTCCCGATAATCGATACACATGCGAAAGGTTCCATCCTTCTTCTTAACAAAAAGAACCGGAGCACCCCAAGGAGAAGTACTCGGACGAATAAACCTTTTTTCCAATAATTCCTGCAACTGACTCATCATTTCCTTCATTTCATTCGGAGCAAGACGGTAAGGAGCTTTCGCGATAGGAGCAGCACCCGGTACAAGGTCAATATGGAATTCGATTTGACGATCTGGTGGCAATCCAGAGATGTCATCCGGGAATACATCAGGGAATTCTTGAACTACGGGTACTTCAGACAAGGTCTTTTTAACTTCCTTAGCATCTATGGCATATGCTAAATAGGCGGAACAACCTTTGGTTAGGCACTTTCGGGCTTTCATTACAGAAATGAGACCTAAATCTCGAGTCTTTCTATCGCCATAAACATAACGTTCACTTCCTTCGGGGGTTCTAATTCTAATTATCCTCTTAGCACAAAGGATTTCAACATTGTTTGTCATGAGCCAGTCCATTCCTATAATAACATCAAATTCTCTAATCCACATCGGTATCAGGTCAATGTCCGAGGAGAGGTCATCGATTACTAGCTTACAAGAGCGAAAGACCCTATTTACAGTTACAAAGCTTGAACTAGCAGTTTCTATGTCTAAGGGTACAGATAACATTACAGGGGCAGAATCAAACTGTTTAGCAAACTTTTCAGACACATACGACAGATTAGAGCCAGAGTCAAATAGGATTAAAGCAGGTAAATCATTAACAAGAAATGTACCCGTGACGACATCAGCAGTTTCTTTAGCCTCTTCGGCTGTCATCTGAAAGGATCTTGGTTGATTTCTCGGAGCTGAAGAACCCTTGACTGATTGCTGGGGTGAAGATGCAGGCGGAGGAACAAATCGGGGCCGGGTACAATCTTTAGCATGGTGCCCCAAAGTGATGCAGTTACGGCAAGCCTCACTGCGCTTGGGACATTCTGACCTATCATGACCATTCTGTCTGCAGCAGTAGCACTTAACGAACGCAGGATCGCACATTCCTTCATGAATTTGCTTGCAGCGAGGACAAGCAGGCTTTGGCGCCGAGGTCACAGCATACGATTTAGCCTTCTTAGAAGACTGCTTATCTCCTTTCCTTGAACTTTCATTCTTCCTTTCAGCTTTCTCAGATTTTTCCTTCTTAGCAATAAAAGGACATGCTCGCTCAGGATAGATTTCAAGCTCACCTACCCTAGCAATTTCAACTGCCTCAATATAACTTCTCGGTCTACCGGACTTCACAAACTTCCGGATTTCTCGATCCAGTCCATCCACAAACAAATCCCTTCTCCTTTCATCAGTGTCCACAGGATGATCAGATAACAGCGAGAGCCTGGTAAATTCCAGCTCATAGTCTGTTACAGATCTTGTACCTTGCTGAAACGATAGCAGGGTTTTCTCCATCTGGCGCTTAACATCCTGAGGGAAGAATTTCTCCTTCAGATGAATCTTGAATTGATCCCGAGTAATGGATTTCTCCATTGCATCAGACATGGGATTTGTAATAGACTTCCACCAACGGCCAGCTCCATCTTCCAACATTCCCGTCGCAAATGTGACCTTGTCTTTTTCACCACACTTGGAGAGTTTAAACGCTTTCTCCACATTCGCGACCCAGTCCATAGCTTTAACAGGATCAGATGACCCCGTAAACGTACGAGCCCCACATTTCTTAAAGTCCACGAACGTACACTCTCGTCCCACCTTAACGTGATGGTCAGAGGAATCAGTCTCACTGTCATCAGAGGGCTCCTGACTATGTTTCCTCTTCCGATCCTTTTTGGGCTTCGCCAACATCTCTTCCCTATATTTCAACTCTAGCTCCTGTAACTTAAGTTCCCGCAACCTAAGTTCTTCTTCCCGGCGCTTAAATTCAATTTCACGCTGGTTTACTTCGTCAGTCTGCATCACTGCTTTACCCTTGGTCAGCAAGTCCTTAATCTCCTTAAATCGGTCTTCAACTGCCATATCAGTCTGTAATCGGTTCCTATCCATCATAAGCTGCATCTGTCTACGATTATCCTCATTCAACTTATGAACGAGATCTATCAACTGAGCCTGCTGAGGAGGCACAGGGGTGGCAGTACTGCTTGAGTCATTAGCAGTATTTTCAGGGTCAGTGCCTAAGTCCTCTACATGAACAGATTCTTTGTGTTGATCAGCTGCAACATCAGCAGCTTTACCAACAGTTGAGGTACCAGCAACATTTGGATTCTTATCAGCCATTGGCTGAAAATATAAAGGCAATAACTATTATTTCCTAATTCAAATAAGCACGATTCGAGTCATAATTCCTACGTCAGATAATCACATCTAAATTCATAGATATGAAGGCAGTCAGTCAGGCTGGCACAAAGTCAAGTCAAAGTCAAGTCAGTATCAAGCAGTCAATCCCTCCCCCATCCTATTAGTCATCATTTGCCTATCTTAGGTCAAGTTGTGTGGGTAGTCCTTTACTAATTAAGTTACCCTAGGCCTAGGGGTGTGAAAAATAACCGAACCCGAATAACCCACCCGAACCGAATCTTAAACGGGTTATTTGGGTCGGGTTATTCGGTTTTCGGTTTTATTAATCGGGTTAAATGGTACCCGAATAACAATTTCGGTTCGGGTATCGGGTAGGATTCATGCTTATTCGGGTACCCAAATAACCCGAATAACCCGTTTAATTTTTAAATTCCCAATTTTAATTAGAAATAGAATTGCTAATATATAATAATGTAAAGATTTAAATACCCAATTTTAATGGTCAAACCATTTAACCCGTGTACCCAAATCACCCAATCCATTTAACCCGTTTAAACTAATTTGTAAAGTATTTCATTCTTGATATCAAAACCGAATAACCCGTTTAACCCAAATCGATTAACCCGATACCCATTTAACCCGAAACCGATTAACCCATTTCCTTATTTGGTTCGGGTTCGGCCAAAGAACCCACACCCTCAAACCCGAATAACCCGAACCGAATAACCCGATACCCATTTAACCCGCCCGAATAACACCCCTACCTAGGCCTCGGTGACTTGTTCGGGAATTCAGAGTCACATAGTCCATACCATACCAGTAGTTTAAGTATCGGGTGGCCAATCCGATGATTAAACTGCTGCTCTGATACCAACTTTGTGTAACATCCAATTTCCATAAACAGTACACGTCAATATTTCATTTCATAAATAATATTAATTGTTTGATACCACAGGCCCACAACAGAATACTTAAATACAACAATGTTTTAAAGATCAATTGGTGGTCTAACTAGCTTCTAGAATCTTCAATCAGAGTGCGGAAGACTGAACAAGCTACCCGAGACCGCATTGTCTTTACAAAATAGGCATCATCAAAAGTCCAAAGGTCTGCTATTCATCCAGGTCCAGATTCACTTAGCCTGGGACGAACTACCTGCTATGGTCTTGCCTTTATCAGCTTTTCCTGAAAAAGAGATGTCATGACAGAGTAAGCTAACAAAGCTTAGTGAGTTAACAGAGTTCCATTAGTTACCACACATATATAACATACTATCAGCTCCTGCCGGCCAGTCAACACGTCGTAGACGCAGAAAGGTTGGGAGACAACCCAGTCAGTATTCCCATATGTAAGGCCGAAGCCCTACGGGAAGTGTATGGAAACAAGTCAGATAGGAAAGGAATCTGCAGAATTCCCTCCTGTGAATGGAGATCTCGCATTCGGTCCTATCGGATGATGCAGTATGCAACGGCAAGTATATAAACAGTCAAGTAATCAGTAAGCATGGTACGTATTTACATGGAATGTAAAAGTGAACATGCAATCAATGCAATTCAAGTGTCTAGCTCAGTAATAGCAACATACGTTTCTATGATACAATATAGTATTAAAGAAAGCATGCAGCAACAAACGGAAGTTTCCATACAGTCCATGACATTCACCAATAAGTATCGAAACATATGCATGTAATTAATGAAATCTGTCACTCACAGTGGTCCGAAGTCAGATAATGCTTAACAAGTTAAGCTGTTCAGTTTACTCTGTCAAATCGACGGGTTCCTGCATTTCAGATTTAAGTCTGACATATTAATGTCAAGTCTGAGTCATAATCTATATAACCCTAGATATATATATATTCAGGTTATTGTCATTACTAGTTATCGAGTCTGAGGTAGTTCCTATCGTCCCAAGGTGAGTCTATTATTATCAGATTAATACGATTTATCTAATTACAGATGTGTGGCCTTGAATAATCGTATTTCTTAGCAAGTTGAACTGGTCATACACATTCCAAGGGTTCGTACAGGGTCTGATAATTCATTTGTGCATAAAATAGTTATGCAACTTGAACTTGTGAGTTTTATCATAATCATACAATACTTTCAATTTCCTTAGGATGATTAATAATTTAATCTGATTTTGGAAATTAATCTTAGACTTGGAACAGGATCAGATTCGAAATTAAGGGAGACAGATTCGAATAGAGTATAATTCGAATCTATAGATTCGAAATACTCATAGATTCGAAGGCATCATACAGATTCGAACACACACACACAGATTCGAACACACACACACACAGATTCGAACACACATACACAGATTCGAACACACACACACAGATTCGAACACACACACACAGATTCGAACACACACACACAGATTCGAAACCTTATAGATTCGAATTTGTGGATTTCGAGTCTAAACATTGCTATTTCGAGTCTGTTCAACATGTTCAACGATTTTCCAGGATTTAACAACTAAATATGAACATAAATGATAGAGAAATGGCTACTAACCTTCGTCCAAGATATATCCTTCGACTATGAATGATTTCCAGGCAAGAACAGCTCCTAAACGGGGGCAAATCAGCTTTAAATGAAGGAAGAGTGAGTAGATTCGAAATTGCCCTTTAAAACCGAGCCAAAAGTCAGAAAAACGGTTGATCTTACCTCAAATTCGGACGAAAACAAACACGAGATGGTAGATTTGCGAAGAACTCGACGATCTCTATCCAATGGCGTAAGAAACACGAGAATCCGACGGTTCAATTTGAAGAAAAGCTAGAGAGAAGGTGGAATTCTTAGAGAGAGAAGGAGGAGAGCCAAAGTTCCAAACTTAAGATATGAGGAGGAAAGCTCATATTTATAGGAAAAATAGGGAAAATCAGATTTTCTACTGAATTTTCCGGAATTGACCAACTTTATTTCCCAATACTCCAATTTGCATTTCAGATACAAATATTAGCAAGGAAGTTCTAGATCTGCTACGATTGTCTTTTAGTCATTTTTAACTCATTTTAGTCAGTTTCGCTAACTTCAGACATTAAGTTGTCATTTAGCTGAATTTTAATTATTAACTTAATTTCCACTAAATTTTTGGCAACTTAGCATAATTTAATTATAACTTAATATAATTAATTATTTCAGATTCACATTATCAGCTAATTACTAATTATTGGACAGAATTACTTTATTATCCAAAGTTTGCTGCTGTTATTTTATTTAATAAATTACGGGCTGTTACACTTTGTAACATCCAATTTACCGCAAACAGTACACGTCATAAAATTTCATTTCATTAAGTAATAAATATTACTAATTGTTTGATACCACAGGTCCATCAGCCTGAATACTTAATTACAACAATAAGTTAAAGATCAAATGGTGGTCTAAACTAGCTTCTAAATCTTCAATCAGAGTGCGGAAGACTGAACAAGCTACCCGAGACCGCATCATCTTTTCAAAATAGGCGTCAGCAAAAAGTCCAAAAGTCTGCTATTCATCAAATGTCCAGATTCACTTAGCCTGGGACGGACTACCTGCTATGGTCTTGCCCTTATCAGCTTTTCCTGAAAAAGAGTTGTCATGACAGAGTAAGCTAACATTGCTTAGTGAGTAAACAGAGTTCCATTAGATACCACACATATATAACATACTATCAGCTCCTGTCGGCAAGTCACTACGTCAGAGACGGCAAAAAGGTTGGGAGACAACCCAGTTTGTATTCCCCTGTGTAAGGCCGAAGCCCTAAGGGAAATGTATGGAAACAAGTCATATAGGAAAGGAATCTGCAGAATTCCCTCCTGTGAATGGAGATCTCACATTCGGTCCTGTCGGATAATGCAGTATGCAGCGGCAAGTATATCAACAGTCAAATAAGCAGTAAGCATGATAAGTGTTTACATAAAATGTAAAAGTGAACATGCAATCAAGGCAATTCAAGTGTCAAGCTTCAGAAATGTCAAAATACGTTTCTATGATACAATATAGTATTAAAGAAACATGCAGCATCAATCGAAAGTTTCCATACAGTCAATGACATTCACCAATAAGTATCTATACATATGCAAGTAATCAATGAAATCTGTCACTCACAGTAGTCCGTAGTCAGTTAATGCTTAACGAATTAAGCTGTTCAGTTTACTCTGTCAAATCGGCGGTTTCCTGCAGTTCAGTTTCAAGTCTGGCATATTAATGTCAAGTCTGTGTCATAATCTATATAACCCTAGCTATATATTCAGGTTATTGTCAATTCTGGCTGTCGAGTCTGAGGTAGTTCCTATCGTCCCAAAGTGAGTCTATTCTTAACAGATTAATATGATCCATCTAATTACAGATGTGTGGCCTTGAAACAAAGCCAATCGTATTACTAGCAAGGTGAAACATGACATACAATTTCTAAGGGTTCATACAGAGTCTGTTAATTTATTTGTGCATATAATAGATATGCAACTTGAAACTTGTGATTTTTATCATAATCAAAAGATACTTTCATTTACAATAGGTTGTTTAATAACTTAATCTGATTTAGGAATTAATCTTAGGCTTGGAACAAAAACCAGATTTGAATTATAGGAGATAGATTCGAACAAGTTAAATTCGAATCTAGTTGATTAGATTCGAAATTCACATCACTTTGAAAAATACACATAGATTCGAAGCATACCCTAGATTCGAAGCTAATAGATTCTAAGACAGATTTGAAGCTCATAGACTCGAAGACTCTACATAGACTCGAAGACATATATAGATTCGAAGCATATAGACTCAAACCCATACACAGATTCGAGACACCCAAACACACATTTGAGTTTAGGCATGAATGTCTCGAGTTTGTTCTACTTGTTCAATGATTTTCCAGGTTTTATCAACTAAATATGAACATAAATGATGGAGAAAGGGTCACTAACCTTCGTCCAAGTTATAGTCTTCGATTATAGACGGTTTCCAAGCCAAAACAGGTCCTAAACGGGAGCAAATTAGCTTCAAATGAAGGGGATATGAGCAAACTCGAATTTGCTCAACAAAACCGAACTAAAAGTCAGAAAAAGGGGTCGATTTTACCTTAAATCCGGACGAAATCTAACATGCAATGATAGATTCGTGTAGAGCTCGACGATCTCTAACCGATGGCGTATAAATCACGAGAATCCGACGGATCGTTTGGGAGAAATTCTAGAGAGAAGTCAGATTGTAGAGAGAGAGAGAGAGAGAGAGTTCTAGTCTTCCAAACCAAGGAAATGAGGAGGAGATGCTCTATTTATAGAAAATAGAGAGAAAAATCAGATTTTCTACTGAATATCTGGAATTGACCAACTTTTATTCCTAACAATCTGGTTTGCTTTTCAGATGCAATTAATAGCAAAGGAGTTCTAGATTTGCTATAATTGTCTTTTAGTCACATTTTTATTCATTTTAGTCCGTTTCGTCACTTTTAGTCTTTAAATTGTCAAGTAGCTGAATTTTAATTATTAACTTTATTTCAGCTAATTTGGTGCAACTTTTCATAATTAATTATGACTTAATATAATTAACTATTTAAGATTCATGATTTCGGTTAATTACTAATATTTGGATAAAATTGCTTTATTATCCAAAGTCGGATGCTGTAATTTATATTTAA
Source organism: Centrapalus pauciflorus (assembly GCA_020465985.1). NCBI lineage: Eukaryota > Viridiplantae > Streptophyta > Magnoliopsida > Asterales > Asteraceae > Centrapalus > Centrapalus pauciflorus. The sequence goes on along the minus strand of JAANYP010006804.1, from coordinate 5,381 downwards.
TAAATTACGGGCTGTTACACAATTAAATAATCAAGGAACAAGCAACAACATAAGTTTCCATACAAGTCAGTAACAGTTAGCAATAAGTACTGAAACATATGCAAGTAAGTAATGCAATCTGTCACTCACAGCGGTCCTGAGCAATGCAAGTAATCAAGGAACATGCAGCAGCAGTTGTCCAGTTTTAGCAGTGTCTGTCATACGTTCCTAACATACAATTAAGTAATCAAGGAACAAGCAGCATCAGATGTTTCCATACAAGTCAGTAACAATCACCAGTAAGTACCAAAACATATGCAAGTAAGTAATGCAATCTGTCACTCACAGCGGTCCTGAGCAATGCAAGTAATCAAGGAACATGCAGCAGCAGTTGTCCAGTTTTAGCAGTGTCTGTCATACGTTCCTAACATACAATTAAATAATCAAGGAACAAGCAAGAGCATAAGTTTCCATACAAATCAGTAACAGTTAACAATAAGTACTGAAACATATGCAAGTAAGTAATGCAATCTGTCACTCACAGCGGTCCTGAGCAATGCAAGTAATCAAGGAACATGCAGCAGCAGTTGTCCAGTTTTAGCAGTGTCTGTCATACGTTCCTAGCATACAATTAAGTAATCAAGGGACAAGCAGCTTCAGATGTTTCCATACAAGTCATTAACAATCACCAGTAAGTACCAAAACATATGCAAGTAAGTAATGCAATCTGTCACTCACAGCGGTCCTGAGCAATGCAAATAATCAAGGAACATGCAGCAGCAGTTGTCCAGTTTTAGCAGTGTGTGTCATATGTTCGTAACATACAATTAAATAATCAAGGAATAAGAAACAACATAAGTTTCCATACAAGTCAGTAACAGTTACCAATAAGTACTGAAACATATGCAAGTAAGTAGTGCAATCTGTCACTCGCAGCGGTCCTGAGCAATGCAAGTAACCAAGGAACATGCAGCAGCAGTTGTCCAGTTTTAGCAGTGTCTGTCATACGTTTCTAGCATACAATTAAGTAATCAAGGGACAAGCAGCTTCAGATGTTTCGATACAAGTCAGTATCAATCACCAGTAAGTACCAAAAAATATGCAAGTAAGTAATGCAATCTGTCACTCACAGGGTCCTGAGCAATGCAAGTAATCAAGGAAATGCAGCAGCAGTTGTCCAGTTTCAGCAGTGTCTGTCATACATTCCTAACATACAATTAAGTAATCAAGGAACAAGCAGCATCAGATGTTACCATAAAACTCAGTAACTATCACCAATAAGTACCGAAACATATGCAAGTAAGTAATGCAATCTGTCACTCACAACGGTCCCGAGCAATGCAAGTAATCAAGGAAATGCAACAGCAGTTGTGCAGTTTTAGCAGTGTCTGTCATACGTTCCTAACATACAATTAAGTAATCAAGGAACAAGCAGCATCAGATGTTTCCATACAAGTCAGTAACAATCACCAGTAAGTACCAAAACATATGCAAGTAAGTAATGCAATCTGTCACTCACAGCGGTCCTGAGCAATGCAAGTAATCAAGGAACATGCAGCAGCAATTGTCCAGTTTTAGTAGTGTGTGTCATACGTTCCTAGCATACAATTAAGTAATCAATGGACAAGCAGCTTCAGATGTTTCCATACAAGTCAGTAACAATCACCAGTAAGTACCAAAACATATGCAAGTAAGTAATACAATCTGTCACTCACAACGGTCCTGAGCAACGCAAGTAATCAAGGAAATGCAACAACAGTTGTCCAGTTTTAACAGTGTCTGTCATACGTTCCTAACATACAATTAAGCAATGCAAGTACTCAAGGAACATGCAGCAGCAGGTGTCCAGTTTTAGCAGTGTCTGTCATACGTTCCTAGCATACAATTAAGTAATCAAGGGAAAAGCAGCTTCAGATGTTTCCATACAAGTCAGTAACAATCACCAGTAAGTACTGAAACATATGCAAGTAAGTAATGAAATCTGTCACTCACAGCAGTCCTGGGCAATGCAAGTAATCAAGGAACATGCAGCAGCAATTGTCCAGTTTTAGCAGTGTGTGTCATACGTTCCTAGCATACAATTAAGTAATCAATGGACAAGCAGCTTCAGATGTTTCCATACATGTCAGTAACAATCACCAATAAGTACCAAAACATATGCAAGTAAGTAATGCAATCTGTCACTCACAGCGGTCCTGAGCAATGCAAGTAATCAAGGAACATGCAGCAGCAATTGTCCAGTTTTAGTAGTGTGTGTCATACGTTCCTAGCATACAATTAAGTAATCAATGGACAAGCAGCTTCAGATGTTTCCATACAAGTCAGTAACAATCACCAGTAAGTACCAAAACATATGCAAGTAAGTAATACAATCTGTCACTCACAACGGTCCTGAGCAACGCAAGTAATCAAGGAAATGCAACAACAGTTGTCCAGTTTTAACAGTGTCTGTCATACGTTCCTAACATACAATTAAGCAATGCAAGTACTCAAGGAACATGCAGCAGCAGGTGTCCAGTTTTAGCAGTGTCTGTCATACGTTCCTAGCATACAATTAAGTAATCAAGGGAAAAGCAGCTTCAGATGTTTCCATACAAGTCAGTAACAATCACCAGTAAGTACTGAAACATATGCAAGTAAGTAATGAAATCTGTCACTCACAGCAGTCCTGGGCAATGCAAGTAATCAAGGAACATGCAGCAGCAATTGTCCAGTTTTAGCAGTGTGTGTCATACGTTCCTAGCATACAATTAAGTAATCAATGGACAAGCAGCTTCAGATGTTTCCATACAAGTCAGTAACAATCACCAGTAAGTACCAAAACATATGCAAGTAAGTAATACAATCTGTCACTCACAGCGGTCCTGAGCAATGCAAGTAATCAAGGAAATGCAACAACAGTTGTCAAGTTTTAGCAGTGTCTGTCATACGTTCCTAACATACAATTAAGCAATGCAAGTAATCAAGGAACATGCAGCAGCAGTTGTCCAGTTTTAGCAGTGTCTGTCATACGTTCCTAGCATACAATTAAGTAATCAAGGGACAAGCAGCTTCAGATGTTTCCATACAAGTCAGTAACAATCACCAGTAAGTACTGAAACATATGCAAGTAAGTAATGAAATCTGTCACTCACAGCAGTCCTGAGCAATGCAAGTAATCAAGGAACATGCAGCAGCAGTTGTCCAGTTTTAGCAGTGTCTGTCATACGTCCTAACATACAATTAAGTAATCAAGGAACAAGCAGCATCAGATGTTTCCATACAAGTCAGTAACATCACCAGTAAGTAGCAAAACATATGCAAGTAAGTAATGCAATCTGTCACTCACTGCGGTCCTGAGCAATGCAAGTAATCAAGGAACAATGCAGCAGCAATTGTCCAGTTTTAGCAGTGTGTGTCATACGTTCCTAGCATACAATTAAGTAATCAATGGACAAGCAGCTTCAGATGTTTCCATACAAGTCAGTAACAATCACCACTAAGTACCAAAACATATGCAATTAAGTAATACAATCTGTCACTCACAGCGGTCCTGAGCAATGCAAGTAATCAAGGAAATGCAACAACAGTTGTCCAGTTTTAGCAGTGTCTGTCATACGTTCCTAACATACAATTAGCAATGCAAGTAATCAAGGAACATGCAGCACCGTTGTCCAGGTTTTAGATGTCTGTCATACGTTCCTAGCATACAATTAAGTAATCAAGGGACAAGCAGCTTCAGATGTTTCCATACAAGTCAGTAACAATCACCAGTAAGTACTGAAACATATGCAAGTAAGTAATGCAATCTGTCACTCACAGCGGTCCTGAGCAATGCAAGTAATCAAGGAACATGCATCAGCAGTTGTCCAGTTTTAGCAGTGTCTGTCATACGTTCCTAACATACAATTAAGTAATCAAGGAACAAGCAGCATCAGATGTTAACATAAAACTCAGTAACTATCACCAATAAGTACCGAAACATATGCAAGTAAGTAATGCAATCTGTCACTCACAGCGGTCCCGAGCAATGCAAGTAATCAAGGAAATGCAACAGCAGTTGTCCAGTTTTAGCAGTGTCTGTCATACGTTCCTAACATACAATTAAGTAATCAAGGAACAAGCAGCATCAGATGTTTCCATACAAGTCAGTAACAATCACCAGTAAGTACCAAAACATATGCAAGTAAGTAATGCAATCTGTCACTCACAGCGGTCCTGAGCAATGCAAGTAATCAAGGAACATGCAGCAGCAATTGTCCAGTTTTAGCAGTGTGTGTCATACGTTCCTAGCATACAATTAAGTAATCAATGGACAAGCAGCTTCAGATGTTTCCATACAAGTCAGTAACAATCACCAGTAAGTACTAAAACATATGCAAGTAAGTAATACAATCTGTCACTCACACCGGTCCTGAGCGATGCAAGTAATCAAGGAAATGCAACAACAGTTGTCCAGTTTTAGCAGTGTCTGTCATACGTTCCTAACATACAATTAAGCAATGCAAGTACTCAAGGAACATGCAGCAGCAGTTGTCCAGTTTTAGCAGTGTCTGTCATACGTTCCTAGCATACAATTAAGTAATCAAGGGACAAGCAGCTTCAGATGTTTCCATACAAGTCAGTAACAATCACCAGTAAGTACTGAAACATATGCAAGTAAGTAATGAAATCTGTCACTCACAGCAGTCCGGAGCAATGCAAGTAATCAAGGATCATGCAGCAGCAATTGTCCAGTTTTAGCAGTGTGTGTCATACGTTCCTAGCATACAATTAAGTAATCAATGAACAAGCAGCTTCAGATGTTTCCATACAAGTCAGTAACAATCACCAGTAAGTACCAAAACATATGCAAGTAAGTAATACAATCTGTCACTCACAGCGGTCCTGAGCAATGCAAGTAATCAAGGAAATGCAACAACAGTTGTCCAGTTTTAGCAGTGTCTGTCATACGTTCCTAACATACAATTAAGCAATGCAAGTAATCAAGGAACATGCAGCAGCAGTTGTCCAGTTTTAGCAGTGTCTGTCATACGTTCCTAGCATAAAATTAAGTAATCAAGGGACAAGCAGCTTCAGATGTTTCCATACAAGTCAGTAACAATCACCAGTAAGTACTGAAACATATGCAAGTAAGTAATGCAATCTGTCTCTCACAGCGGTCCTGAGCAATGCAAGTAATCAAGGAACATGCAGCAGCAGTTGTCCAGTTTTAGCAGTGTCTGTCATACGTTCCTATCATACAATTAAGTAATCAAGGAACAAGCAGCATCAGATGTTACCATAAAACTCAGTAACTATCACCAATAAGTACCGAAACATATGCAAGTAAGTAATGCAATCTGTCACTCACAGCGGTCCCGAGCAATGCAAGTAATCAAGGAAATGCAACAGCAGTTGTCCAGTTTTAGCAGTGTCTGTCA